>CAUYLG010076472.1:0-54694 GCA_963573385.1 Cacajao melanocephalus
TGGAGAGCTGGGACACGCCTGTGAGCACGTGCAGCACAGATATCCGGGTTAAAGTACAAGGACGTAGCATGTACTACGTGCCCGTAAGCATGGCGTGTCTAACAGCTACGTAGGATAGGGCTTAACGAAGTTATTAGCACATTTATTCTTTAACAAGACAGGGAACTTTAAAAAGGAACTTTCTGCTTCCCCCAAAGGGGGAGGTAGTTTTTTCTTGGGAAAACTGCTCCAAATGGTGTTTTCAGAAGCCCCCTGTGGCTCCCTGTAACCTCACGTTGGGAGTGGAGGTCAGGGAAGAGCTGCCTGCAGGCATCCCAGTGGGAGGCAGTGGCAGTGGGCTGGCCAGGGTGCCCGGGGATTGGGTAGGAGGAGGTGGTAGAAGGTGAGAGAGAGAGGAGGTGAAAACCACATCCCCGCCCCCAGAATTCTTGGCCTGAGCCGTGGAAAGCTGAGCTGTTACCTAAGCTGAGGGACGCTGTGATGAAACAGTCCTGTGAGTCGGGCGCGGTATCTCACGCCTGTAATCCCAGCACTTTCAGAGGCCAAGGCGGGCAGATGACTTGAGGCCAGGAGTTCAAGACCAGCCTGGCCAAGATGGTGAAACCCCATCTCTACTAAAAATACAAAAATTAGCTGGGCATAGTGGTGGACACCTGTAATCCCAGCTACTCGGGAGGCTGAGGTGGGAGAATCGCTTGAACCCGAGAGGCGGAGGTTGCAGTGAGCGCAGATTGCGCCGCTGCACTCCAGCCTGAGTGACAGAGCAAGACTCCGTCTCAAAAAAAAAAAAAAAAAAAATCCAAGTCAATGCACCGAAAAAAAATTTTTTTAATTAAAGAAATTTAATTAAAAATTTTTTAGTTAAAAAAATTTGGCCGGGCGCGGTGGCTCATGACTGTAATCCCAGCACTTTGGGAGGCCGAGGTGGGCAGATCATGAGGTAAAGAGATGGAGACCATCCTGGCCAACTTGGTGAAACTCTGTGTCTACCAAAAATACAAAAATTAGCCAGCATGGTGGTACATGCCTGTAGTCTCAGGAACTTGGGAGGCTGAGGCAGGAGAATCGATTGAACCTGGGAGGTGGAGGTTGCGGTGAGCCGAGATGGCGCCCCTGCACTCCAGCCTGGGCAACAAGAGTGAAATTTCATCTTCAAAAAAAAAACAAAAAAAGAAACAGCTCTGTGATGAGTGTATGGAGTGTGTGGAGCCCCAGACACCCGAGAGGTGTCCCTGCAGGGGCAGCAGGCCGAGGGGCCAGGCTGCGGCCTGTTCTCTTTGCCGCCCCCAGGGCCTGGATCTAGGGGCCCTGGCTGCCCTCTCCTGGTATTCCTGGCCCCTTTCCCTCACCCAGGCCAAGACTAAGGGGCTGCAGAGCGGGGTGGACATCGGCGTCAAGTACTCGGAGAAGCAGGAGCGGAACTTCGACGACGCCACCATGAAGGCCGGCCAGTGCGTCATCGGGCTGCAGGTGGGCGACGGCTCCCCCAGCCCCAGGGACCAACCGCAGGGACCACGGCGTTAGAGGGAGCAACGTGGAGCCCTGTGGCCCCTCCAGTTTGGGGAGGGACCGGAAGCCTGGGGGGCGCAGCGTGACCTCTCCCTCGAACCTCCCGGCAGATGGGCACCAACAAATGTGCCAGCCAGTCGGGCATGACCGCGTACGGCACGAGGAGGCATCTCTACGACCCCAAGAACCACATCCTGCCCCCCATGGACCACTCGACCATCAGCCTCCAGATGGGCACCAACAAGTGTGCCAGCCAGGTGGGGCTCCCCGAGTCCCCAGAGCCCCTCCCGCGCCCCACGCCCTGCGGCCTCGGCCCCGTCCCAGGACCACCTCTGGCTTCCCTCCCAACTCCCTGTCTCCACCTTGCATTTCAGTCTTCACCACTGTTTCCACGTGGCTGCGGGTCCCCGGGGAAGTTACTACCCCATCCTGCCTTATCGTCCCTTAAAGATTGTTCAAAGGTCCACCCAGTTCTAGTTTTTAAATTTTTATTTATTTTATTTACGTATTTATTTTGAGACAGGATCTCACTCTGTAGCCGTGGCTGGAGTGCAGTGGTGCGATCTCGGCGCACTGTCACCTCTGCCTCTGGGTTCAAGTGATCCTCCCACCTCAGCCTTCCAAGTAGCTGGGATGACAGGCGTGTGCCACCATGCCTGGCTCATTTTTGTATTGCTAGTAGAGATGGGGTTTCACCATGTTGGCCAGGCTGGTCTCAAACTCCTGACCTGAGGTGATCCACGCATCTCGGCCTCCCCAAGTGCTGGGATCACAGGTTTGAGCCACCGCGCCCAGCGAAAGTCCCCTCTTCTCTCCGCCGTGACGTGCTCCACCTCTCCTCCCTCTCCAGGTGGGCATGACGGCTCCCGGGACACGGCGGCACATCTATGACACCAAACTGGGAACCGACAAGTGTGATAACTCCTCCATGTCCCTGCAGATGGGCTACACGCAGGGCGCGAACCAGAGCGGCCAGGTCTTCGGCCTGGGCCGGCAGATATACGACCCCAAGTACTGCCCGCAAGGCACAGTGGCCGACGGGGCTCCCTCCAATGCTGGCGACTGCCCGGGCCCGGGGGAGGTCCCTGAATATCCGCCTTACTACCACGAGGAGGCGGGCTACTGAGGCTCCCAGCACGCTCTCTCCCCACGTCATCCCCCCGTCTGGGTTTCTGGGTTTTTCTGTGCTTTCATCTTTTTTTAATTAACCTGTTCAGTGCTGCCAATCAGCGAGGGTCTGTGAGTGGTTCCTGGGATCAGGCAGCGGGGCTTTTTCCCCCTTGCCTTGGTCCTTTGCAGGACGGAGCCACCGGGCGGTCAGGGGAAAGGGTCAAGGCCGTATCCTGGTACCTGTAGGGTCAGGTCCCTGCTGGCACGTCCAGGCTGTGGGCCGCGCTGTGCTGGGGAGAAGAGGCCTGGGCTTGGAGGGAACGGGTCCCTGAAGGCTTCTGGTTGCATCGTCCGTCTCTTCTCATTTTGTCACCCCATCAGTTTGTGGTTTCTGTACCCACAAAAGTTTCAGGAAGTAGTAACAAAAGAAAAATACTTTTTCCCCGCCACCTCCCCGAGGAATGGGGCAGAGACAGGGGAGACGGTGCTGGGCAATGAGTCCTCTGGAAAGGGGGCCTGGCCACAATGCTAAATGTCTAAGGCTCCCAAGTGGCTGGATTTCCCTCGGACCCTCAGACCTGCCCCGGGGCCTGGTGGGGAAAGTGAGACCTCTACAAGGAAGCGGAATCTGAGTTATTGGGCCAAGCCTGACCCCGTCTCCATGCTACCCTGCCCTCCCCGTAGCCTCAGTGGGTTTTTTTTAGTTGTTGCTGTTGCCCAGGCTGGAGTGCAGTGGGACAATCTTCGCTGCACCTCCACCTCCTGAGCTCAAGGGCTTCCCCTGCCTCAGCCTCCCAAGTAGCTGGGACTGCAGGGGCTCCACCACGCTGGCTAATTTTGTATTTTTGGTAGAGACAGTGTTTCACCATGGTGGCCAGGCTGGTGTCGAACTCCCCGCCTCAGGTGATCCGCCCACCTCGGCCTCCCCAGGTGCTAGGATTACAGGCATGAGCCACTGCGCCTGGCCCCTCAGTAGGTTTTCAGGAGCCCCAGCCCTCCTCCTCCCCTTCTGGGCCTGACCAGCTATATCGCTGCATCTCCTTGGGCACCACACCCCACCAAGTACTGCACAGGGACCCTCACCCAGGGGCCCGGCTCCATGAGATAATGTGAAGGCCAACTGTGGACCAAACGCAATAAAACCTCTGGTTGTAAGAAGAGAAGGTGGCTGAGGGGGTTGGTCGTTGGGGGCGTGTTTTGCTTTGATGTTTCTGCGGGGACAGAGGGGAGGATGGGGAATCAAGGGGAAAATGTCCACCTTACCCTTGGGAGGAGGAGCAAAGGCCACAGGTGAGTCTGGGTGGTATGAATGATTTGAGGGGCCGTGACTTGGGGTGGAGGGAGAGGCTGGGTCTCCTGGCCGGTTGGAGAGGAAGCAGTTGCCTCAAAGGCACCCCCATGCGCTCTGGCTGCACCCTACCCTACAGCGCAAGCCTCGCGGCCTCAGCCTGGATGTCTCCCCGCTGGCAAACTCCTATTTATCATCAAAGCCCCAGCAGCAATGCCACCTCCTTCCTCCGCGGGAGCCCTCCCCCCGCCTCTCACGCTCCCCAGCGCCTTCAAAGCTGTGGACCCACACACTCCCATTTCAGCTTCACCTCGATCCTGCGAAATAAACTCTTCTTCCAGAGTGGGAAACGGGTGTCCCTCAAAATCAGGGTAACCATTATGACCGGAGACTCTAATGTTAGAATGTTGGGGGCCCCTCCCCCGTCTGCCATCACCTTGTCCTCCTGCAGAAATCGAGGAGCGTTCGTGGAATGAATGAAAGAAGGACGGCCCTAGTGGAACCCCCACTTTACAGACGGACAAGCGGAGTCCCAGGGTCGGGACTAGACTGGAGGGAGCCCGGCCAGCCCCGGGGAGAGCGAGGACGGGGGAACTCCTGCAATTCGGAGCTGCGGTATTGCAGCCGGCTATGCAACGTGGGGAGGCAGCTTAGCTCTCCAAAGATGGCGCGGCCTCGTTCCCGGAGGCCGGTCCGCCTGGGACCAGCCGGGCACCCCGCCACCCCGCGGTGATGCAGCAAGAGCCGCGCGGTCCCTTTAAGGAACCCGGCTTGGCAAGGCCCTTCCGTGATCCCGCCTCCTCCCTCGGCTCGCGCTGCTCCAGCGGAGCCGGGCCGTGAGTGACGGACAGATCGACCAATAGCAGCGCTCAGAGGCGGACGTGGCCCTGCGCGGCTACCTACGCCGGGAAGCTCGGGGCACTTGGCTCTAGGGGCGCAGCTCCCGCAGGAGGCTCCTGTTAAAGGGGCCGCGCTCCTACCGGCTGCTGGGTGGAGGGAAGGCGGTAAGAGCTGGGGAGCCCCTGGAACGGTGAGGACTCGGAGAGGGAGGAAGGCCCGAGACTTGAGAATGCGGGGTTGGGGCCGGGAGGGATGCACTTCCCTGGGCATTACGGGGTCCAGCCCGTCTCTTCCTTTTATTCTGGTGGGTGTTGGGGGCGACTGAATTGACCGCTAATTCTCCAGGGGGCGTCGGACATCTGGGACCCCTAAGAGGGCCTTTGCCAATCACGCACCAGCAGCCCCGCCCCGTTGGAACTCCTCCACTACCCCCTTGCCCCATTTTACAAAGGGAGAAACAGGGCCCTCCCCCAGATCCTAAGTCCCGCATGAAGTAAAGGAAAGAACCCTGGCGTAAGGGTCTGGGTCCGAGGTCCCAGTTCCAGCCTGGTGACCTTTAGCAACTTCCTTCCCCTCTGTCAGTGTCAGATTCTCCAAATGTGTCAGAGGTGGACAAACCCAAGGAAAAGAGGAGATCAGGAATCGCTGGCTCCAGGAGTCTCTATGCCAGCCCCTTAACCTGACTCTTTCTCTGGTTCCCGGGTCCTGCTGAGCGTTTGATGCTATGAAAGGTGTGGGCAGAGCTGGGGTCCTGCCTCCAGCTGTGCGACTCCCTGTCTCTCTGGGTGCCAGGTATCTCTCTTGGGCTTCCATTTCCACTTCTGTAGAGTGAGGTGATAGTCAAGCACTTCCGCTGGGCGTGTGAAATGTGGGGCACAGGCCGGGCGCGGTGGCTCACGCCTGTAATCCCAACACTCTGGGAGGCCGAGGCGGGTGGATCACCTGAGGTCCGGAGTTCGAGACCAGCCTGGGCAACATGGTGAAACCTCCCCCTCCCCGTCTCTACTTAAAAAAAAAAAAAAAAAATCCAGACCTGGTGGTGCATGCCTGTAATCCCAGCTATTGGGGAGGCTGAGGCAGGAGAATCACTTGAACCCGGGAGGCGGAGGTTGCGGTGAGCCAAGCTCGCGCCACTGCACTCCAGCCTGGGCAACTAGAACGAAACTCCGTCTCAAAAAAAAAAAAGAAAGAAAGAAATGTGCAGCACTGCCAATATTCGTTGCCGTTATCTTTGGGGAACAGTGAGGGTAAAGGAACCTTTTCCTCGGCTGGGGATCAGGACTTGGAAGAGGCTTCCAGGTGGGGCTTGGGGTGGAACCTGATGACGAAAGCGTTAAGCCCAAACTCGGCCCTTGGAGGATTAGAGGATGGTTAAGTCCCCAGCTGTCAGCCCTTGCTGAGAGCGACAGGTCTGGCAGCCAATCAGATGCGAGGACGGCTGCGGGTTGAGCTCCCATTGGTGAACTCCGCCCCTGGGTAGCGGAGTCCTTTTATCAAGTGACTACTGTATTTGCCTGGCTCTAATCAGAGCTTCCAGGAACCCTGCGCTGTGGGATCGAGTTCAGAGCGGGACAGGGAGTTGCCCGCAGCCGCACTGCACGTCTTCAGCCCGAGCGTCGTCCTGACCTCTCTGTCCCGTCCCTGCCCAGTCTCACCATGGCCTTCTGGACACAGCTGATGCTGCTGCTCTGGAAGAATTTCATGTACCGCCGGAGACAGCCGGTAACGCCCCGGTGTGCGGCCAGGGCCGGGTGGGCAGGCAGCCCCCCCTGTCCCCCACCATCTCCCACCTGTTCTCCCCCAGGTCCAGCTCCTGGTCGAATTGCTATGGCCTCTCTTCCTCTTCTTCATCCTGGTGGCCGTTCGCCACTCCCACCCCCCTCTGGAGCACCATGAATGTGAGCGCCCCAGGGACCAGGCACTTTGCATGTGTAGGGAAAGGTCACCCTGTGCACAGGGATCCCCAGTGCATGTCAGGGAGCCTTCACTGGACGGCTAATACACGGCATGGGAGTGAGCTCTCCGTGGCTGGAGGCATGCAAGCAGTGGCGGGTGACCCCATGGGGGTGGAGTCAGGCAGAGTCCACAGGGCCTCAGCGCCAGGCATCTCCCCGCAGGCCACTTCCCCAACAAGCCACTGCCATCGGCGGGCATCGTGCCCTGGCTCCAGGGCCTCATCTGTAACGTGAACAACACCTGCTTCCCGCAGCTGACACCAGGCGAGGAGCCCGGGCAACTGAGCAACTTCAACGACTCCCTGTGAGCCAGAGGCAGAGGGTGCGGCTGGCCTGCAAACTCGGGGCTGCAGCGCCCGCCGGAACCCCACCTCCTGCCCTCTCTCTGTCCCCAGGGTCTCCCGGCTGCTGGCCGATGCCCTCACTGTACTGGGAGGGCCCAGTGTCCACAGGACGCTGGCTGGCCTGGGGAAGCTGACCTCCACGCTGAGGGCTGCGCACGTCGCAGGTGAGGAGGCCGGGGGCCTCTGGCAGGGCTGAGCGCTGAGCCTCGGCTTGCCCAGCTGTGAAATGGGCACATGGTAGGGGTGGTGCCTCAGGACAAGGTCCGCCCATCCCCATGCTCCCGTGTGCTCTTCCCCCAGCCCCGCCTCAGCCAAGCAAGCAGCCTCCGCTGGAACCACCTGTGCGGGACCCTGCGGAGCTGCTCACCTCGCTGCTGCGTACGGTAGGGTGGTGGGGCGGGAACACGCTGGCTGACTTCCTGGGACACTGCCCCACCCCAGGCCAAGGGCCTCCCATTCCAGGCATCTGGGCTGTCCCTGGTCACTGATGCTCCTGTTCTTTCTGTGTCTGGACAGAGTGTGTCTGAACTGGTGAAGACTCATGTGTGAGATCTCAAACGAGTCTCTGTGCCTCTCAGAGCCTCCGTTTCCCTATTTGTCGAGTGGGGGCTACGAGAGCATGGTCTGCCTGGGAACTGGGCAGAGTGCTCAAAGTCATTGACACCCTTGTGGTCTTTCTCCCCAGGAATCCCTGGGGTCGGTGCTGGGCCAAGCCCAGGACCCCTTGCACAGTTTTCTGGAGGCAGCTGAGGACCTGGCGGAGGAGGTGAGGCCCCACACATCCTCAGCCCTCATGGAGGCAACACTGGCAGGCAGCCTGCATGGGGAGAGTCCAGGGCAACCCGGGCACTTCCCTTGGGTGGGTTTTCAGGGGAATTAGACAGCAAGAGAGGGAGAGGCTGCCCCTGGCCCGGTGCCCTGCCCTGGTTAAGGCTTGGAGGTGGGATCATTGCCAGTTTCGTCTGGTGACCTCTCTCTAGCTCCGAGCGCTGCCCAGCCTGGTGGAGCTTCAGACACTGCTGCAGAGACCCCGAGGGAACGGTGGGCCCCTGGAGTTGTTGTCAGAGGTCCTCTGCAGTAGCAGGGGGCCTAGCAGCACAGTGGGCCCCTCCCTCAACTGGTACGATGCTAGTGACCTGATGGAGCTGGTGGGGCAGGAGGAAGAATCGGCCCTTCCTGACAACAGCCTGAGTGAGTAACTTCGGCTTCCCCTCCTGGGAAGTGGAGCGGTGGGCGTGGAGGTGGGGCCTCATGGCATCCCCATTCCAGGCCCCGCCTGCTCGGAGCTGATTGGAGCCCTGGACAGCCACCCGCTGTCCCGCCTGCTCTGGAGACGCCTGAAGCCTCTGATCCTGGGGAAGCTGCTGTTTGCGCCTGACACACCTTTTACCCGGAAGCTCATGGCCCAGGTGGGGGCAGCTGGATGTTGGGGGCAGGAGGGTGGTGGCCAGGGCCCACCCCGTACCCTCAGTCCTGGTGGGTCAGGGCCAGGCTGGAGGGCTGTGGAAACTGGGTTTGAAGAAATAGGAGTTAGCGGATGGAGGGGGATCAGCATGTGCAGAGGCTCAGAGGCATAGGCAGGAGCAAGGCAGAGGGGGCAGGGGCGGGCAGGCATCCTCAGAGGTGGAGAGCGTCATGAATGGGGGGGCCTGTATGGATCTTGCAGTCAGCCTCTCCGCAGGTGAACCAGACCTTCGAGGAGCTGGCCCTGCTGAGGGATGTCCGGGAGGTGTGGGGGGTGCTGGGACCCCAGATCTTCACCTTCATGAACGATAGTGCCAATGTGGCCATGCTGCAGGTGTGCGGGGATCTATAGAGGCTGGGGAGGTGGGATGTGGGCTCTACGGTGGTGGATGGGAAGGTGGGCTCCATGCAGACCCCTACTTTTTTTTTTTTTTTAAGACGGGGTTTCACCATGTTGGTCAGGCTGGTCTTGAACTCCCTACCTCAGGTGATCCGCCCACCTTGGCCTCCAAAGTGCTTGGATTACAGGTGTGAGCCACCACGCCCTGCCTTTTTTTTTTTTTTTTTTTTTTTAAAAGAGATTGAGTCTCGCTCTGTTGCCCAGGCTGGAGTGCAGTGGCAGTGGCGAGATCCTGGTTCACTGCAACCTCCACCTTCCAGATTCAAGCGATTCTCCTGCCACAGCCTCCGGAGTAGGTGGGATTACAGGCGTGTGCCCCCACTCCCGGCTAATTGTATTTGTAGTAGAGATGCGGTTTCACCATGTTGGTCAGGCTGGTCTGGAACTCCTGACCTCAGGTGATGTGCCCGCCTCAGCCTCCCATAGTGCTGGGATTACAGGCGTGAGCCACCAGGCCCAGCTCAGACTTACTTTCACCGGCACCCTCCAGCGGCTCCTGGAAGAAGGGAGAAGGCAGCCCAGACCTGGAGGCCAGGACCGCATGGAGGCCCTGCGATCCTTTCTGGACCCTGGGAGTGGTGGCTACAGCTGGCAGGATGCCCATGCTGATGTGGGGCGCCTGGTGGGCACGCTGGACCTAGTGACGGAGGTGAGGGGCTGTCCACCTGCGGGGTCTGTTTCAGCAGGGAGGCAGGGTCCACCCTGGTGTTGCCAGAGGGAGGCGGGCCCTGCCCTAGTGAGAGCCTGGGATTTGTGGAGATCTCAGGAGGGAGCCGGCCCCCGCACTGGGCCTATGACGGGGAAACATGGGCCAGCCCCGAGGTCCAGGTGGAAGAGCGGAGTGGTCTAGGAGGCGGGCAGACCCCAGCGCCTAGGACTTGTCTCGCATCCCACAGTGCCTGTCCCTGGGCAAGCTGGAGGCGGCACCCTCGGAGGCAGCCCTGGTGTCGCGGGCCCTGCAGCTGCTCGCGGAACATCGATTCTGGGCCGGCGTTGTCTTCTTGGGACCTGAGGATCCTTCAGACCCCGCAGACCCAACCCCAGATCTAGGGTCCGGTCACGTGCGCATCAAGATCCGCATGGACATTGATGTGGTCACGAGGACCAATAAGATCAGGGACAGGTGAGGCGGGGACTGGGCGGGGCCAAGAACATGGTGGGTGGGGCCAGGCAGCATTCAGCCTCTTGGAGACCATGATAGACAGGAACTGGGCTGTATCAGCAGCCGCATGGTAGGCACAGCCCAGGGCTCTTTAGACCAGTAGGGGCCTGTGATAGGCGGGGCCTAGGTACATGAGGGGCGTGGCCACAGGCCTGAGATAATATGAGAACAAGTACAGGTTGAAGGCGATGATGGGTGCAGCCAGGTGTTTAATTAGGCCCGCTGGAATAAGGGTGGAGCTGAAATTGCAGGGGGTGCTGAGCACAGTAGCTCCTGCCTGTCGTTTTAGAACTTTGGGAGGCCATCGTGGGAGAATTTTTTTGAGGGCAGGTATTCGAGACCAGCCCGGGCAACATAGTGAGACCCCCACCCCCACCAACCCCGTGTAAAAACGTCTTTAAAAATTAGCCAGGCAAGGCCGGGCACGGTGGCTCACGCCTATAATTCCAGCACTTTGGGAGGCTGAAGCAGGTGGATCACGAGGTCAGGAGTTCGGGACCAGCCTTACCAACGTGGTGAAACCCTGTCTCTACTAAAAATACAAAAAAACATTTAGCCGGACGTGGTGGCACACTCCTGTAATCCCAGCTACTCAGGAGGCTGAGGCAGGAGAAGTGCTTGAACCCGGGAGGCGGAGGTTGCAGTGAGCTGAGACGAGCCACTGCACACCAGCCTGGGCGACAGAGCAAGACTCTGTCTCAGAAAAAAAGTTATTCGGAGCCGGGCCCCGGGAGTTTCTAGCTCTTCTCTACAACCGGCCATCATGCCCCTCTCACAGGTTTTGGGACCCTGGCCCAGCCGCGGACCCCCTGACCGACCTGCGCTATGTGTGGGGTGGCTTCGTGTACCTGCAGGATCTGGTGGAGCGTGCAGCGGTCCGCGTGCTCAGCGGCGCTGCCCCCCGGGCTGGCCTCTACCTGCAGCAGATGCCCTACCCGTGCTACGTGGACGACGTGTGAGCTCCTGCACCCCTCCCCGCTCTTCGCCGCAGCAGGAAGGCCCCGGGTGTGGGGTGGGCCCGGGCTCTGGTGGGAGCATTCGCGCAGTCCAGACTGCCACCTTTGTGGCTTTGCACCACTCCACGTGACCTGCTTTAGCAGCAGGGGCAGGGGTCTCTGAGGGCCTGGGGTCTCCTGGCGCAGGGAGATCCTGGCCTGCGCTGATGCCTGGGAGCCGGAGGCTGGCTGGATCAGGGTCCGAGGAACAGGGAGGCCAGTCTTCCCACCTTGAGATCCCCGGACACGAACCCGTCGTACCAGATGGTGGGAGGGGGCTCTGCGCAGGGTCTCCGGCCTCCACCCCAGCCATCCCCACCCCAGGTTCCTGCGCGTGCTGAGCCGGTCGCTGCCGCTCTTCCTGACGCTGGCCTGGATCTACTCCGTAACGCTGACGGTGAAGGCCGTGGTGCGGGAGAAGGAGACCCGGCTGCGGGATTCCATGCGCTCCATGGGGCTCAGCCGTGCAGTGCTCTGGCTGGGCTGGTTCCTCAGCTGCCTCGGGCCCTTCCTGCTCAGCGCCGCCCTGCTGGTTCTGGTGCTCAAGGTGGGCGCGCCTCGGCTGGCCCAGCTGCAGAATATGGGTGCGCGGAGGGAGGCAGGCAGGGGCAGCCCAGTGTGGGTGCGCGCCTCTGGGCCAATCCAGGAGCCAGACCTGGAGCTCCCGTCGCCTCCCGCAGCTGGGGGACATCCTCCCCTACAGCGACCCGGGCGTGGTCTTCCTGTTCTTGGCGGCCTTCGCGGTGGCCACGGTGGTCCAGAGCTTCCTGCTCAGCGCCTTTTTCTCTCGTGCCAACCTGGCTGCGGCCTGCGGCGGCCTGGCCTACTTCTCCCTGTACCTGCCCTACGTGCTGTGCGTGGCGTGGCGGGACCGGCTGCCCGCGGGGGGCCGTGTGGCCGCGGTGAGAGCCGGGGTCCGGCAGGGGTTGGGGATGCCCCCCCCCACCGCCCTTGGCCGCTCACTGACTGTCGCTTCCCCGCAGAGCCTGCTGTCGCCCGTGGCCTTTGGCTTCGGCTGCGAGAGCCTGGCGCTGCTGGAGGAGCAGGGTGAGGGCGCGCAGTGGCGCAACGTGGGCACCCGGCCCACGGCAGACGTCTTCAGCCTGGCCCAGGTCTCAGGCCTTCTGCTGCTGGACGCGGTGCTCTACGGCCTCGCCACCTGGTACCTGGAAGCTGTGTACCCAGGTGGGACGCACCTGCTGGGAGGAAGTCTCGGCTAGGGGCGTGGCCTCCAGGCCATTCGGGAGGCTGGGCTAGGGGCGTGGCCTCCAGGCCTTTTGGTACCGGGATGCTTATTTCCTTGGCGATAAGGCGGGGGTTCCTGGCACACGCGTGCAGATGGCTGCCTTGGAGGGCCGGGGCCTGAAGGTGGGCGGGGTTTTTTGGCCTCCTCATACCTGTACGCCCTGATCCCAGGTGTGTGGCCAGAAGCTGGCACAGTTGCTGGGGGCTGTGGTTCACACTTGTAATTCCAGCAATTTGGGAGGCCGAGGCAGGAGGATCACTTGAGCCCAGGAGTTTGAGACCAAGCTGGGCAACATAGTGAGACCCCTATCTTTACAAAAAGTTGGCTGGGCATGGTGGCATGCGCCTGTAGTCCCAGCTAGCCTGTAGTCTCAGCTACTCGGGAGGATGGGGTGGGTGAATCACTTGAGCCCAGGAGGTCGAGGCTGCAGTGAGCCGTGGTGGCAGGCGCCTGCAGTCTCCGCTACTCGGGAGGCTGAGACAGGAGAATCGCTTGAACCCGGGAGGTGGAGGTTTCAGTGAGCTGAGATTGCGCCACTGCACTCCAGCCTGGATGACAGAGCAAGACTCTGTCTCAAAAAAAAAAAAAAAAAAACTTGGTACACTCCAGGGGGCTCAGCAATAACCACTGCCACTCCCCCAGGCCAGTATGGGATCCCTGAACCATGGAACTTTCCCTTTCGGAGGAGCTACTGGTGTGGACCTCGGCACCCCAAGAATCCAGCTCCTTGCCCCACCCCGCTGGACCCAAAGGGTGAGGACCCCACAGAGCTTAATAGCTGATTGCCCACTTAGACACCCAGTTTCCCCCCAAAACGAGATTCCACAGATGCCAATGACCTGGATACCCCAACCCTCACCTCTGCCCTGAACACACTGCAGTCCCTAAGCTCCCCCCACTTTTAAATGCCCTGGCCCAGCTGGGTGTGGTGGCTCATGCCTGTAATCCCAGCACTTTGGGAGGCCAAGGCAGGTGGATTACGAGGTCAGGAGTTCAAGACCAGCCTGGCCCAAATGATGAAACCCTGTCTCTACTAACAATACAAAAATCAGCCAGGCACGGTGGCAGGAGCCTGTAATCCTAGATACTCGGGAGGCTGAGGCAGGAGAATCGCTTGAACCAGGGCGGCAGAGGTTGCTGTGAGTGGAGATCAAGCCACTGCACTCCAGCCTGGGTGACAGAGTGGGACTCTGTCTCAGAAAAAAAAACAAAAAGCCCAGGCCCAGCAGGACCCTGATTCCACAGCCCAGCTCTAAGGGACTTGCAGGCCCCGGGACCCTCATGACCTCCATGGCTGAGTCCACCTGTCTCTGCAGTGCTGGTGGAAGAGGCACCGCCCGGCCTGAGTCCTGGGGTCTCTGTTCGCGGCCTGGAGAAGCGCTTTCCTGGCAGCCCACAGCCAGCCCTGCGGGGGCTCAGCCTAGACTTCTACCGGAACCACATCACCGCCTTCCTGGGCCACAACGGGGCTGGCAAGACCACCACCCTGTGAGCCCCCGACCGCTCCCTCCCTTCCCTTGGGACTCAGCTTCCCTGGCCATTCAGTGGGAAGGGGGTCAGAAAGTTCCTACATGTAGAATGGGGTGAGGTCCCCAGTGTATGATGGGTACACAGGCAGGCCACAAGTGTTTTCTCTGAGCCTGGGTTTCCCTCCTCTGTAAAATGAGGATATATAATCCCAGCACTCTGGGAGGCTGAAGCGGGAGGATCCATTGAGCTCACGGTTTGAGACCAGGCTGCGCAACAGGGCAAAAGCCTGTCTCTATAGAAAATACAAACAGGCCGGGCGCGGTGGTTCACGCCTGTAATCCTAGCACTTTGGGAGGCCAAGGTGAGTGGATCACCTGGGGTCAGGACCAGCCTGGCCATCATGGTGAAACCCCATCTTCTTTTTTCAAAAAAAAAAAAAAAAAAGAAAGAAAATAAAAACATTAGCCAGGGGGGGTGGTGCATACGTGTAGTCCCAGCTACCGGCTGAACTTGGGAGGTGGAGGCTGCAGCAAGCAGGGATGGCACCGCCATACTCTAGCGTGGGCAACAGAGCGAGACCCCGTCTCAAGTAAATAGGCCGTGCATGGTGGCTCACGCCTGTAATCCCAGCACTTCGGGAGGCCGAGGCAGGAGGATTGCTTGAGGTCAGGAGTTTGAGACCAACATGGTGAAACCCCGTCTCTACTAAAAATACAAAAATTAGCCAGGCTTGATGGTGAGTGCCTATAATCCCAGCTACTGAGGAGGCTGAGGCAGGAGAATTGCTTGAAGCCAAGAGGCAAAGGTTGCAGTGAGCTGAGATCGTGCCATTGCACTCCAGCGTGGGCAACAGAGCAAGACTTTATCTCAAAAAAGTAAATAAAAACAAACAAAAAGGAGGCTGTCACAGGGCTTTGGATGTGGCATTTAGTCGGTACTCTGTAACTGCTGGCACACTCTCCGGAGGGGGCTGCTCTGAGACCCCTGTACCCACAGGTCCATCCTGAGTGGTCTCTTCCCACCCAGCGGTGGCTCTGCCTTCATCCTGGGCCACAACGTCCGCTCCAGCATGGCCGCCATCCGGCCCCACCTGGGCGTCTGTCCCCAGTACAACGTGCTGTTTGACATGTGCGTCTCGGCAGGCCCAGAGTGCCGCGGTGGGGAGGGGCCGGGCGCCCTCTGGGAGCCTTCCTGCCGTGGGAGTCACTCTGCATACTGACCGCAGGCTGACCGTGGGTGAGCACATCTGGTTCTACGGGCGGCTGAAGGGTCTGAGTGCGGCTGCGGTGGGCCCCGAGCAGGACCGTCTGCTGCAGGATGTGGGGCTGGTCCCCAAGCAGAGTGTGCAGACTCGCCACCTCTCTGGTGAGCCCATCCCCTGGGGATGCCACCTCACAGGGAGGGGGACTGGGGATTCATCTGCAAGGCAGGGGGAAGCCAGGTACTGAGGTCCACGTGGGTGGACAGCCCTACCCAAGGCTGGGTGCGACACGCTGAGGTCCCCTCCCCATCTCCACCAGGTGGGATGCAACGGAAGCTGTCCGTGGCAATTGCCTTTGTGGGCGGCTCCCAAGTTGTTATCCTGGATGAGCCTACAGCGGGCGTGGATCCCGCTTCCCGCCGTGGCATTTGGGAGCTGCTGCTCAAATACCGAGAAGGTAAGAGCTGGGGATTCTGCTTGAGGGGCCAGAAGAGGTTTCTGACAAGGAGGTGCTGGGGATGGGGTTTTGAGGGATGAGTAGGAGTTTGATACATGTGGACCCCAGTTCCTGCTATGGCATTTAGGGGCTCCTACTCAAATACAGAGACAGTAAGAGTTGCGGATAGCCAGAGGTTCCCCTGGGTTCTGCTTGAGGGGTCAGAAAAGGTTTCTGACAAGGAGGTGCCCGGGATGAGGTTTTGAGGGATGAATAGGAGTTTGCTTCATGGGGCAGACGACTCCTGGCAGAGGCCCCAGCTTAGGCAAAGACCCGGTGGCCTGATGGTACTTGTGGGTTGGTCCCCTGTGCCTAGGTCGCACACTGATCCTCTCCACCCACCACCTGGATGAGGCGGAGCTACTGGGAGACCGTGTGGCCGTGGTGGCCGGGGGCCGCTTGTGCTGCTGTGGCTCCCCACTCTTCTTGCGCCGTCACCTGGGCTCCGGCTACTACCTGACGCTGGCGAAGGCCCGCCCGCCCCTGACCACCAGTGAGAAGGTGGGAACCGGCCTTCTCCTGACCCCTGACCCCTGGGCTCTCTTCAGCTCTGAAGGCCAAGCCACCTGGTGCCCCTCTGCCCGCAGGCTGCCATTGACGTGGAGGGCAACGTGGACGCCGGGCAGGAAAGGAAGAGCAGCAGCCGGGGCAGCAGAGTCGGTGAGGACGGGCGGGAGACCCAGAGCGAGCGGGCCGTGGGGCCGCGGTGGCTTCACTCAGGAGAGAAGGGCTTGAGAACCTCAGACCGTGGCCCCACCCCGGGCTCAGCCTGAACCATGAGATGAAGCCAGACACGGACTCCTAGCTTTCACCTACCCCTGACTCCAACCCAGGTCATGCGCTGCTCTCAAGGTCTGTTTTTTTCTTTTTGACTCTTGCTCTGTCACCCAGCCTGGAGCAGTGGCGCGATCTCGGCTCCCTGCAACCTCTGCCTCCCGGTTCAAGCGTTTCTCCTGCCTCAGCCTCCTGAGTAGCTGGGACTACAGGTGTGCGCCACCATGCCTGGCTAATTTTCTTAATTTTAGTAGAGATGGGGTTTCACCATGTTGGCCAGGCTGGTCTCGAACTCCTGCCCTCAGGTGATCCGCCCGCCTCTACCTCCCAAAGTGCTGGGATGACAGGCGTGAGCCACTGCGCCCGGCTTTTTTTGTTTGTTTGAGATGGAGTCTCACTCTGTTGCCCAGGCTAGAGTGCAGTGGTGTGATCTTGGCTCACTGCAACGTCTGCCTCCCTGATTGAAGCATTTATCCTGCCTCAGCCTCACGAGTAGCTGGGATTATAGGTGTCTGCCACCACACCCGGCTAATTTTTGTATTTTTGGTAGAGACGGGGTTTCATCATGTTGGTCGGGCTGGTCTCAAACTCCTGACCTCAAGGGATTCCCCTAGTTCGGCCTCCCAAAGTGCTGGGATTGCAGGTGTAAGCCACTGTGCCTGGCCTGAGTTCTTAATCCTGACCTCTGCCTGCAGGGACCGTCCCCTCACGGGTCACCAATGCATCTTCCCCAGGGAGACTGGGGTGGGGTGTGAGCTGGGGCTCCCTGAAGCACCCCTCTGTCCATGCAGGCACCCCCCAGCTGCTGGCCCTGGTGCAGCACTGGGTGCCTGAAGCACGGGTGGTGGAGGAGCTGCCACATGAGCTGGTGCTGGTGCTGCCCTACATGGGTGCCCACGACGGCAGCTTCGCCACGCTCTTCCGAGAGCTGGACACGCGGCTGGCAGAGCTGAGGCTCACTGGCTACGGGATCTCCGACACCAGCCTGGAGGAGGTGTGAGGCCTGGGTGGTGGTGAGGTGGGGCCAGGAGGAGGGCTGCCTGGAGGAGGTGGTGTTCTGAAGGATGTATAGGCGTGTGTTTATGGGTAGCAAGCACATTCAGGGAGGAGGCATGGCACGTGAGGCGCTCCGATGGCTCAGACGTCCCTTGGGAAGGCCTGGGGGACCCACAGTGTAGGAGGGGTGGGAGGCTCATGAGCCCCCAGGTGCCCCTGTGGGTGTCCAGGCTCTGAGCCCCCTCTTGTCTCCCCAGATCTTCCTGAAGGTGGTGGAGGACTGTGCTGCAGACACAAATACAGAGGGTGCGGCCGCACCTCCCTGACCACTGACCCCTGACCCCATCCCTGGCTGAGTCTGGCCCATGGCATAGCCTTTACCCCTATACCTAATTCCTGATCCCCCAATCCGTGACCCTCAGCTTTAATGCTGACCCCTGATGGCCCTGCAGATGGCAGTTGCGGGCAGCTCCCGGGCACAGGCAATGCTGGCCTAGACGTGACCCCGCGGCTCAAGACGCCGCTGGAGGAGACAGCGCTGGCGAACGGGGAGCCGGGTGAGTCACCCCCCAGTGGCCCTGTGGTCCTCCCAGCCCCCACAGAGCATGAGGACTGACCCTCTCATCCCTCACAGCCGGGTCAGCACCAGAGACCCAGGCCCTGCAGGGCTCTGGGCCAGACACCGTGGGCCGGGTCCAGGGCTGGGCACTGACCCGCCAGCAGCTCCAGGCCCTGCTTCTCAAGCGCTTTCTGCTTGCGCGCCGCAGCCGCCGCGGCCTGTTTGCGCAGGTGAGGGGGGCCAGCACCAGGGAGTCGCATGGGAGTCCCTGAGTGCCTGTTCCCTACCCTGGCCGTCCACTCAGTGGCCTAATTCAAACGCTTACCCCCGTGTGTATTCCCAAGCCTGAGCATGTTTATTGAGGGCACTGGGGAGCCATGGGTGGTTGTAGAGCAGGAGCAGGGACAGGGGTAAGCAAGCCTGGAGGGTGGGTGGAAGCGGCAGCTGATGGGCTGGTCCCCCAGATCGTGCTGCCCGCCCTCTTTGTGGGCCTGGCCCTCGTGTTCAGCCTCATCGTGCCTCCTTTCGGGCACTACCCAGCTCTGCGGCTCAGTCCCGCCATGTACGGTGCCCAGGTGTCCTTCTTCAGGTGGGTGCAGAAGGAAGGGGCTGGTGGCTGTAGGACTATGGACCTGGGGCACAGCCCTGACCCTACGTCTCCCCTCACACACAGCGAGGATGCCCCAGGGGACCCCAGACGTGCCCAGCTGCTGGAGGCACTGCTGGAGGAGGCGGGACTGGAGGAGCCCCCCAGGCAGAATGGCTCCAGCAGGTGAGGGCAGCTCGTTGGCCTGGACCTTGCCCCTCTCTGGCCTCAGTTTTCCCATCTGGTCCCTGGTCAGGGGGCCTCAGGGGATGCTGGGAGCCCACAGCCCTGCACCTTGACCCCTCAGGGTCCCCGAGTGTGTCCGGCCCATCGTCTGCAGGTTCTCGGTGCCAGAAGTTCCTGCCGAAGTGGCCAAGGTCTTGGCCAGCGGCAACTGGACCCCAGAGTCTCCGTCCCCAGCCTGCCAATGTAGCCGGCCCGGCGCCCGACGCCTGCTGCCCGACTGCCCGGCTGCAGCTGGCGGCCCCCCTCCGCCCCAGGCAGTGACCAGCTCCGGGGAAGTGATTCAGAACCTCACAGGCCGGAACCTGTCTGACTTCCTGGTCAAGACTTACCCGCGCCTGGTGCGCCAGGGGTGAGCCACGTCCCGGGACTCAGTTCCTCTGGCTGTAGCGTGGGTCCTCGGGTTGGTGGGGGTGGTTTGGTCCTGGAGGAGGAGGTGGAGGGGTTAGAGGCCCAGCCCGGGGCTCCAGGCTGAGTGTCTTGTGTGCCCTCTACTACTCTCTTTTTTTTTGAGATGGAGTCTGGCTGGAGTGCAGAGGCAGGATCTCTGCTCACTGCAACCTCCACCTCTCAGGTTCAAGCAGTTCTCATGCCTCAACCTCCCAAGCAGCTGGGATGACAGGCATGTGCCAGCGGACCTGGCTCATTTTTGTATTTTTAGTAGAGACGGGATTTCATCATGTTGCCAGGCCGGCCTCAAACTCCTGACCTCAGGTGATCCTCCCTCCTCGGCCTCCCAAAATATTGGGATCACAGGCGGGAGCCCCCGCACTGCCTCCGTCTCTCTTTTTGTGGCACCCTTGACTCTGCGGGCACCTCTCACCATCTCTCTCTCCGTCCCACATGCCTGCCTCTGCCTTATCTCTGTCTCTCCCGCAGCCTGAAGACTAAGAAGTGGGTGAATGAGGTCAGGTGAGGAGGGGCGCGCTTGGATCCCTTGCTCCAGTTTCACTCCCATGCCCCCTGCCTGCCCCCTGGGAGCTCTCCCGGCCCCCTGGCCCTCAGCGGCTCCTCACTGCCTGCACGGCCCCACAGGTATGGAGGCTTCTCTCTGGGGGGCCAAGACCCAGGCCTGCCCTCGGGCCAAGAGTTGAGCCGCTCCGTGGAGGAGTTGTGGGTGCTGCTGAGCCCCCTGCGTGGTGGGGCCCTCGACCGTGTCCTGAACAACCTCACAGCCTGGGCTCATAGCCTGGATGCTCGGGACAGCCTCAAGGTGGGAACGGGGGGTGTCCGGTGGGTCTCTGGTAACAGCAAGGTCCAACCCCGTTGCCCTGACCCTGTGGCCTGAATCCCCACCCAGATCTGGTTCAACAACAAAGGCTGGCACTCCATGGTGGCCTTTGTCAACCGAGCAAACAACGCACTCCTACGTGCCCACCTGCCCCCAGGCCCGGCCCGCCGTGCCCACAGCATCATCACACTCAACCACCCCTTGAACCTCACCAAGGAGCAGCTCTCTGAGGCCGCCCTGTGAGTCCCTCCACCCCATGTCCTACCCTGCCTACGTCTCTCCGTCGTTTGGGGTGATGGGAGCTGGATTAGCACCCTGCTACACTCTTGCTTTATAAATGCGGAATAGAGGCCGGGCACGTTGGCACACAGTACTTTGGGAGGCTGAGGTGAGCAGATCACGAGGTCAAGAGATCAAGACCATCCTGGCCAACATGGTGAAATCCTGTCTCTGTCAAAAATACAAAAAAAAAAAAAAAAAAAAAAAAAAACTCCTGGCATGGGGGGGCGCATGCCATGGTCCCAGCTACTTGGGAGGCTGAGGCAGGAGAATTGCTTGAAACCGGAAAACAGAAGTTGCAGTGAGTCAGGATCATGCCACTGCACTCCAGCCTGGCAATACAGCAAGACGCTATCTCAAAAACATATAAATTAATTAATTTAAAAAATATAAATAAATGGGAATCGAAACAGTTCCTTTGCTCCCTACGCCTGGGAAATGGGACCTCCTCAGGCTCAGTGGGCCCCAACCTCCCCGACTCATCCTCGTCCCACCAACCTTTATCCTGCCTGAGACCTGTACAACCTCCGCTCCCAAGCCCTAGGCATCCTCATCCCTAAACGGCCCCCACCATCTCTGCCACTGTTGACCGCCCTGTAGACCTTTGTCCCACCAATGGCGTGTTCAGCGTTGCTCTGCGCAACCCATGCGCCCTCACCCTAAAACAGCCCTCATGCCTTCACCCCCAGGATGGCCTCCTCGGTGGACGTCCTTGTCTCCATCTGTGTGGTCTTTGCCATGTCCTTCGTCCCGGCCAGCTTCACTCTTGTCCTTATTGAGGAGCGAGTCACCCGAGCCAAGCACCTGCAGTTCATGGGGGGCCTGCCCCCCACCCTCTACTGGCTCGGCAACTTTCTCTGGGACATGGTGCGGGGGCTGCTGGGAAGGGTGGGGGCCTAGCCACTGCTTGCCACTGCCCCGTCTGGCTCCTTCTAGGCAGGGTCTTGTCCAAGATGGCCTGGGTGAAGTCTTGAAGATTGTGGGAGACTTTGTGCCCTCCTATCCAAAAAGCACGGGGGTCGGGGTGGGGAACAGGGCTGAGGGTGGCAGTCCCTACCCCTTCACGCTGACAAAGGTAACTACCCTCTCCAACGCAGTGTAACTACTTGGTGCCAGCGTGCATCGTGGTGCTCATCTTTCTGGCCTTCCAGCAGAGGGCATATGTGGCCCCTGCCAACCTGCCTGCTCTCCTGCTGTTGCTACTACTGTATGGGTGAGGCCCCCAGTCCCTCAGGGCCTATTCTTACTGCCCCTTACTGCCTTTCCCACCAATGCTGCTGAGATAGAACTCTGCCGCAGCTCCTGTGGAAAGGGTGTGGAGCTCTGAGGTGATCCCACGTGTGATCCGATTCAGTGGTGTTCCAAGGTAGCCTTAAAAGCTCATCTTGTCCCGGCTCATTACTAAAGGTGTAAGGCAGGTCACACCTGTAATCTCAGCACTTGGCGAGGCTGAGGCAGGAGGACTGCTTGAGGCCAGGAGTTTGAGACCAGCCTGGGCAATATAGAGAGACCCACCTCTAAAAAGAAAGAAAGAGAGAAAGGGAAAAACCAGAAATGTGCTTTGGGTGAAGATGTCAAAGTCTAAGGCAGAGAAGATGGGAGTGGAGATTTGATTCCTCTCAGGGCTTCTCAGTCTGAGTAGTTACTGCAGTGGCTCCTCTTGTCCCTTCAGCTGGTCGATCACACCCCTCATGTACCCCGCCTCCTTCTTCTTCTCCGTGCCCAGCACTGCCTATGTGGTGCTCACCTGCGTAAACCTCTTTATTGGCATCAATGGAAGCATGGCCACCTTTGTGCTTGAGCTCTTCTCTGATCAGGTGAGGGACCACGAAGCTGCGGCTTGGGCTGGGTTGGCTCATTGGACTCAGCCCCTGACCAACATCCCTCTTCCTGCCCTTGAGCAGAAGCTGCAGGAGGTGAGCAGGATCTTGAAACAGGTCTTCCTTATCTTCCCCCACTTCTGCTTGGGCCGGGGGCTCATTGACATGGTGCGGAACCAGGCCGTGGCTGATGCCTTTGAGCGCTTGGGTGAGAACGTCCTGTCAGGTGGGGCCCTGGCTGCAGATAGCTAGCACCATTGGAGACCTAGAGTTCATTATACGGAGTGGAGACAAACAGCCCCCAGGGAGACAGCCAGGGTTTGCAGGTGGCCCCAAGATTGGGCCAAGTTAGAGATACAGGAAAGCAGCCATAGAAAGCTATTTCTGTCTTGGGTTATATCACAAGAGGCCTAAGGCTCTAGTTAAAGGAGGTGATAAAACTTCTATTTTCTATGCCAATTAGACTCCAATTTGTATTCCTTTCCCTTAAGAATCCAGAGTGACGTGGGTGGAGAAGGGGCCAGAATCCAAGCCTCTCATGGACTCAGTCTCTCCTTTCTATATCCACAGGAGACAGGCAGTTCCAGTCACCCCTGCGCTGGGAGGTGGTTGGCAAGAACCTCTTGGCCATGGTGATACAGGGGCCCCTCTTCCTTCTCTTCACGCTACTGCTGCAGCACCGAAGTCGACTCCTGCCACAGTTAGTGGGGTCTACAGAGAGGGTGGCAGGGGCCAAGGACCTACTTTAGGCCCACAAACGTTCTGTCCCCAGACCCAAGGTGAGGTCCCTGCCACCCCTGGGAGAGGAGGATGAGGATGTAGCCCTTGAGCGGGAGCGGGTGGTCCAAGGAGCCACTCAGGGGGACGTGTTGGTGCTGAGGAACTTGACCAAGGTAGGTGTGACCAGGTCGACGGCTGTGTGGAGGGGCTCCCACCGGCCCCCTCACCTTTCTGAGGGACCTGCACTCTCCCAGGTGTACCGTGGGCAGAAGATGCCAGCTGTGGACCGCTTGTGCCTGGGGATCCCCCCTGGTGAGGTGAGTCCAGTGCAGGGGCAGTGAGAGGCCCCCCTATTGCTTGCCCTGCCCGTCCTCCTTTGCTGAGTACCTACTATGTGCCCACTGCCCTTTATTGAGCAACTACTGTGCATCCACCACCTTTTATTGGGCACCTGCTGTGTGCCAATATTTGTGCTCCTACTGAGAACCAACAAAACCTCTTTAAGCACCTACTGCATGCTGACGTCTGTTGAACGCACACTGTGCTCACCAAAGAGGTGTACTGAATAATTTCGTGTCCATCAGCGTTTATCAGACTCCAATAGAATTTACTGAACCCCTATTGTATACATATCGATACAAAGCACTTGCTCACAACCAACATTTATCAGGCACCTGCTTTGTATTAGTTCACAATCAATATATAATCAATATATTTAAATATATATATAAATATATATGTATATATTAAAAATATATATGTATATATAAATATACATATATTATATATTATATAATAAATATATATGTATATTTATATACACATATATTATATATATTTATATTTATATACACATATATATATATTTTTTAATATATATATATTTATATATATGTATCTATTTTTAAAGACAGGGTTTCACCATGTTGGTCAGGCTGGTCTTGAACGCCCGACCTCAGGTGATCTGCCCGCCTATGGCCTCGAAAGTGCTTGGATTACAGGCGTGAGTCACCACGCACGGCCCTATATATATTTATATATTATAAAATATTATAAAATATATAAAATATTATTTTATATATATATATATATATTTTTTTTTTTTTTTCCTTTTGAGATGGAGTCTTGCTGTCACCCAGCCGGGAGTGCAATTGCACAATCTCAGCTCACTGCAGCCTCTGCCTCCCAGGTTCAAGAGATTCTCCTGCCTCAGCCTCCCAAGTACCTGGGACCACAGGCATGTGCCACCATGCCCAGCTAATTTTTGCATTTTTTGTTTGTTTGTTTTGAGATGGAGTCTTGCTCTGTCATCCAGGCTGGAGTGCAGTGGCGTGATCCCAGCTCACTGCAGCCTCCACCTCCCGGGTTTAAGCAATTCTCTTGCCTCAGGCTCCCAAGTAGCTGGGACTCAAGGTACATGCTGCCACACTGGCTAATTTTTGTATTTTTAGTAGAGATGGGGTTTCACCATGTTGGCCAGGTTGGTCTCGATCTCCTGACCTCCTGATCAACCTGTCTTGGCCTCCCAAAGTGCTGGGATTCCAGGCATGAGCCACCGCGCCCAGCTGCCTGGTCTTTTTTTTTCTTTCTTTCTTTTTTTGAGACAGAGTCTTGCTCTGTCGCCCAGGCTACAGTGCAGTGACGCATTTTGGCTCGCTGCAACCTCTGCCTCCCCAGTTCAAGCCATTCTCCTGCCTCAGCCTCCCAAGTAGCTGGGATTACAGGAGCCTGCCACCATACCCAACTAATTTTTGTGTTTTTAGTAGAGACAGGGTTTCACCACGTTGGCCAGGCTGATCTCGAACTCCTGACCTCAGGTGATCTGCCTGCCTCGGCCTCCCAAAGTGCTGGGATGACAGGTGTGAGCCACTGGGCCTGGCCCACAATATATCTTTACTAAGCACCTACTTTGTGCTGGCCAAGCTCTCCACCTTGGGCTGACTGTGCATCCAGCCTAAGTGCACACAATGTGCTGGGAAACATATGGAATGCTCAACCTGGTATTTGCTGAGCAGTTGCTGCATACGACCTTTATAGGGTACCCACTATATGCCAAAAGCTATTCCCTGCTATGTGACAGCTTTATGCCTTGCTACGTACCAATATCTGGCCAGCTCCCCTGGGGCACCGTCCACGGCGAAATCAGAGGTGCTGAGGCCGGGTGTGGTGGCTCATGCCTGTAACCCCAGTACTTTGGGAGGTCAAGGTGGGAGGATCACCTGAGATCCGGAGTTCGAGACCAGCCTGGCCAACATGGTAAAACCTTGTCTCTACTAAAAATACAAAAATTAGCCAGGTGGATGCCACACGCCTGTAGTCTCAGCTACTCCGGAGGCTGAGACAGGAGAATTGCTTAATCCCGGGAGGTGGAGGTTGCCGTGAGCCGAGATTGCACCGGTGCACTCTAGCCTGGGTGACAGAGCAAGACTCTGTCTTAAATAAATAAATAAATAACAAATTTAAAAAATCAGAGGTTCTGGAACTAGGGCCTGGGGTTTCACTCAGCACCGTCTGTGGGCATCCCTGCAGTGTTTTGGGCTGTTGGGCGTGAACGGAGCAGGGAAAACGTCCACGTTTCGCATGCTGACGGGGGACACGTTAGCCAGTGGGGGCGAGGCTGTGCTGGCAGGCCACAGGTGAGGGGCAGTGGGTGGGGTTGGGGTGTGGCAGGGCGGGCCCTGATGTCCATGTTCTTCCCCACCCCTCCACTTCCAATGCATGGACTGGGCTCACTGCCCCCACCTGCATGGTCTCTGGGACCCCTGTACCCCTCCATCCCACACAGAGACCAGGCCCTGAGACACCCCTGTCCCTTACCAGCATGGTCCTGGATGGGTGGGCCCTGAGACCCCTGTGTTAGCCACCAGTATGGTCACGGACTAGCCAGCTCTCTGAGCCCCTGCACCCCCATACCCAGCGTGGCTCAAGAACCCAGCTCTGCGCACCTCAGCATGGGCTACTGCCCTCAATCGGATGCCATCTTTGAACTGCTGACGGGCCGCGAGCACCTGGAGCTGTTTGCGCGCCTGCGCGGTGTCCCAGAGGCCCAAGTTGCCCAGGTGAGCCCACTGTGCCCCCCCCACTCTCACCTCTGGGAGCCCACCCGACCCAGGCCATGCCCCGAATGCCTGGTCCAATCCCACACTCTCTCGCCTTGGCTCCACCCCTGTCCCCGCCTCCAGATTGTGCTTCCTGTCTCACATCCTGATCCAATAGGGATGTGGCTAGCCCGCCTCTTTGCCCTGCCCCACCACGTTCCAACATTCTCACTGGTCCACCAACCCTTCCCCACCGCCCCTCCCCGCTGCACGTTGCCCCTCCCACCTCGAGTGTCCCTCTGTGACCCTGCCCACTTGCTCCTCTTCCACCTCCTCCTTAGGGCATCGCACCTTTCTTGTCGATTCACCATCTGCTTCTCACTCTGGCCGTCACCAGTTTCCAGCCCCTTCACTGTCTCTTCCCCCTGCTTGGAGTACTCTTTGCCCTGACCCGTCCCACCCTCACCCTGTCCTACCCTATGCCCTCTCTGGCCCCGCCCTATACCCATGCTGGCCTTGCCTATACCATGGCCCTGCCCCACATTCATTGGTCCTGCCACATATCCATGCTAGCTCCACTCACATCCTGGTGCCACCCCATACTCATTCTGGCTCCACTCACACCATGGCCCCGCCCCATACTAGTGCTGGCTCCACCCACACCATGGCCCCGCCCCACACATTGGTACTGCCACATATCCATGCTAGCTCCACCCACATCCTGGCCCCACCCCATACTCATGCGGGCTCCACTCACACCATGGCCCCACCCCATACTAATGCTGGCTCCACCCATACCATAGCCCTACCCCATGCTACTGCTGGCTCCACCCACACCATGGCCCCGCCCCATGCTACTGCTGGCTCCACCCACACCATGGCCCCACCCCATGCTACTGCTGGCTCCACCCACACCATGGCCCCGCCCCATGCTACTGCTGGCTCCACCCACACCATAGCCCCGCCCCATGCTACTGCTGGCTCTACCCACACCATGGCCCCGCCCCATTATGCTGGCTCCACCCACACCATGGCCCCGTCCCATACACATGCTGCCCCCGCCACACTGTGGCTCTATCCATTCTCACATTGCCCTACCCCATGCCCACTGTGCCCCTCCTCCACACTCAATGGTGGCCCCGCCACACTGTGGGCCTGCCCCATATTCATATTGGCCCCGCCCCATGCCCATTCTGGCCCCACCCCACAGACCGCTGCCTCGGGCCTGGCACGCCTGGGACTCTCGTGGTACGCGGACCGGCCTGCGGGCACCTACAGCGGAGGGAACAAACGCAAGCTGGCCACGGCTGTGGCGCTGGTTGGGGACCCAGCCGTGGTGTTTCTGGTGCGTGGAGGCGGCACCTGAGTCGGGTAGGGCCTGCGACGGAGGCTGGGCCTGACTTAGGAGATCTTCCCCACTCCCCAGGACGAGCCGACCACAGGCATGGACCCCAGCGCGCGGCGCTTCCTCTGGAACAGCCTCCTGGCCGTGGTACGGGAGGGCCGCTCCGTGATACTCACCTCGCACAGGTGGGCTGGGCGCACAGGCCCCGGGCTGTGGTTAAGGCGATCCACGCCTGGAGAGAGACCCCCAAAGCCACCGGGATCGGGGGGTCCTGTTTTGGTCCTGGTGGGACAGGGCGTCAGGCCCTGGGGCATAAGGACACACAGAGGTGGGATGCAGCCCCGGATCAGAGCAGTCTGGGCTGGGTAGGGAGATGTCCAGACCAGAACGGTGGCCCGGGCCTGGGGAAGCAGGCGATGTGGTGCCGGGCACAGGTAGCCTGGGCCTCACGGAGCTCATGGGCCGGTCCTGACAGCATGGAGGAGTGTGAAGCGCTCTGCTCGCGCCTGGCCATCATGGTGAATGGGCGGTTCCGCTGCCTGGGCAGTGCGCAACATCTCAAGGGCAGGTGAGCGTGCCGGGCCTCCAGGCAGGTGCGGGATGAAAGTGGGCACGAGGTGGGCTCAGTAAAGAGGCCAGACGTGGGTCCAGAGGTGAGGAAAGTTTGGCTAGGCTGTAGATTATCCTTCAGGGGTGACTGAGAGGGCCGGACAGGCTGGGGTGTGCTGGGGGCGCAGGACCAGGAGGCCTGAGCCAGAGGCTCTGGGTGGATTTAGAAGACATAATCAGGTGTGCGGTGGAGAAGGTGCAACCAGGAGAGGTGAGGGTGGGTTGATGGGTGGAGTTATTGGAGGGCCTGCTGATGGGGCGGGGCCTTAGGAAAGTGGGTGGGGTTTGTTTATTGTGTGGGCGGGGCTAGGGTGCAAGGGCGGGGCCACTTGTGCGGAAAGAGGAATCAAGTGGGGTGATAGCTTCAAGACCAGCCTGGGTAACCTAGGGAGACCCCCATTTCTATAAAAAAAAAAGATGAAAAATTAGCTGGACGTGGTGGTGTTTGCCTGTGGTCTCAGCTACGCGGGGGCACTGAGGTGAGAGGATGACTTGATGGCTGTCCCGGGCACTAGTATGGGGCGGGGCAGAGAGTAGTAGGGGCTGGAGGGTGAGCTGAGGTAGGACCTGGGAAAGGCCCCATCCGGTAGCCCTGGTCCCACTCACTGCAGATTCGCGGCTGGCCACACGCTGACCCTGCGGGTGCCCGTCGAGAGGTCCCGGTCGGCAGCGGCCTTCGTGGTGGCGGAGTTCCCGGGAGCGGAGCTGCGCGAGGCACACGGAGGCCGCCTGCGCTTCCAGCTGCCGCCGGGAGGGCGCTGCGCCCTGGCGCGTGTCTTTGGAGAGCTGGCGGCGCACGGTGCAGAGCACAGCGTGGAGGACTTTTCCGTGAGCCAGACCATGCTGGAGGAGGTGATCACGGCGCCGGGGTGGGGCTGGGGGAGGCAGGCTGGGAGCCAGGCGGCCTGTGGGCTGACCACCCCTTGTGTCCCTTCTGGGCTGCCCACTGCCAGGTATTCTTGTACTTCTCCAAGGACCAAGGGAAGGATGAGGAAGAGGACGCGGAGGAGCAGAAGGAGGCACGAGTGGGAGTGGACCCTGCACCAGGCCTGCCTCACCCCAAATGCGTCAGCCAGTTCCTCCATGACCCCAGCACCCTGGAGACTGTGGTCTGAGCCTCCTTCCCCTTCAGGGCCGCGGGGAGGCCCTGGGAATGGCAGGGGCAGGGTAGAGTGCCCAGGAGCCTAGACTCAAGCTGGCAGAGGGGCTGGTGCCCTGGAGAAAATAAAGAGAAGGCTGGAGAGAAGCCGTGAAGGTGAAACTGTGTGCGTGTGTCTCCTTGCGCCAGGCTGCACACAGCTGCCTGCACATGTGTCTGGATATGGCCCCTTGCATGCTGCGTGTGCACGTATGTGCCAAGTGGCCATTCGTAGGACACAGGTGTGAGCGTGTCTACAGCTGACTGGACCCCCAGCTGTAAATGCCTCTGTGGCCAGCCCAGGAGTTGGGGATGCAAGTTCGGGCCTCATAAAAGCCTGGTCCCCACGTCCCTGCATGGCCACGTGGGGCTGGTGCCTAAGGGCGGTACCTTTAAGTGCCTAGCCATGAAGTGGGGATGAGGTCAGGGCTCAGGAATGTCCTGGGAAGCTTAGAGGAGCCTGGTGTCCTGTAGCACAGGCCCCCTGGCCGGGCCAGAAGCCCGCCTGACATCCAGCTGCCCCTCACCCCCTGATCCTGACCCTCAGAGCCATGAGTCAGGAGCAAAGAGTTCTCAAGGGTCTGCTGGGCTGGGTTTGCGCTTCGAGCCGGGCCTGGAGAGCCCGACTTGGAGCAGGGGGCTGTGACTTTCGTGTCCTGTGCTTGGGAGACCCGCCCCTCCCACCCAAGGTAGGTGGGAATGGAGTTTGGGAAAGGAGAGAGGTTGGGGTTTTGGGATTGCGGGTGGGGTTCTGGAAGGGGACAGCAGGGAGACCTGGGGAGGGGAGAGAGTTCACACGGTGGGGTGGGGGGGAAGGTAGGAGGCCGGGCTCTGTGTGCCTGCAGATGCCCCTGCTCTTGGTCAATGCTGACTCAGGCTGTTATCAGCCACGGGTGCCTGTGTCCTGCTTCCCAGCACGTCCGGTGGTCTGGAGTCCTTGGAATGCAGCATGTGAGGCAGGGGCGGGGACCTTAGCTCAGGGCAGCACTGAGGTCTGGGGCAACCTGATACGGCCCACAAGGCTGCCGAGACGTAACCAGATAGCCTCAGCATATTCTGACGATGGTGGGGTCCGCACCACAGCTTGGGGACCCCCGTGGAGGCAGCCCAGGAGTGGGTGGACGCGAGGGCTGGGGCCCACGAGGACAGGCCAGGTAACCTGGACTGTTCTGACTCTTCCTGTACTTCCTTGCCCCCAGGGCTTCAGTTCTGGGCCTCAGTTTCCCCACCTGTCCTGACCCGGCCCACCTCATGGGGCTGCAGGACGGACGGGTGATGGGGTGACCCTACTCTGCCCCGCCCTGCCGGGGCCCTGCCATGCCCTAGGGTCTGCAGGGAAGGCGCGTGGAGGAGGTGGAGCTGGGGCTCGCCTTCAGGAAAAAGGGGGCTGTAGGGGCGCAGCTTCGGCCTGTGCGTGTGTCTGGGGTCTGAGGGCGAGGCTCCGGGAGTTTGGTGGCGTCTGAGCGCGTGTGGAGGTCCGTGTCTCCGTGTGTCATCATGCACACGTGTCTGTGCACGCCCAGTCGCGTCCGTGAGTGACGGTCAGCACCCTGCAGTCGGCCACTCTGTGCCCGCCAAGAGCCCCAGCGCCAGCCAGGGGCTCCCCGTCCCACCCTGCGAGCGGCGCGGCTCTGAGCTCCCGAAAGCGGAAGCGGGGGGCGCGGCCCGGGGCTGGGGCGGGGCCTGCGACCTCACCTTCGCGCCCACTCCGCGGAGCCGCAGGCTGAGGCCGGGAAGGGTCGGGGGCGAGGTCGCGCTGCCGCCTCCCCGAAGCCTTTTCCTGTTGGGGGGAGGGCCCGTCAGTGACGGCCGGGCCCATCACGTGGGCCTGACAGCTGGGGAGGGGGTGGCCGGTGACAATGTGGTCCCCAAGCGGCCAGCGCCGGGAGCTGCGGCGCTGAGACCCCCAGCCCGTCCCACCCAGCCGGCCCCCTCGGGCTCCCGGCCCGGGCCCCATCATGTTCTCCAGGAAGAAACGAGAGCTCATGAAAACCCCTTCTATCTCGAAAAAGAACCGCGCGGGAAGCCCCAGCCCGCAGCCCTCAGGGGTGAGTCGAGCCGGGGTGGAGACCTGGGGCTGACACGGGCCGCAGGGGGTCAGGGACCTGCCCTGTGCTCGGGGCCCATGCTGGGGCGGCGGCTGGGGGCCCGTGGCAGCTACAGCCCCTACCGGGTGGGACTGCAGGGGCCACAGCAGAGAGACCACGACCCTGGCGTTCAGCTAACGGTAGGGACCCTGGGAGTGGTGGCCGCCTCCCTCCACTCCGTCCAGGGCTGGCTGCGGGGCCCAGGGAGCGGGAAGGGAGGGTGCGGGGGGGGGGCAATGCTGGGTTTGGGTCGCTGCAGGTCGAGGGCTCAGGCAGTCTGGGGGCTCCAGGAGCCGTGGAGGTGGGAGGGCTGTGGCCTGGCCATTGGGTTGAAGGTTTCCCGGGCAGCAGATCCTCTCATGGGATCCAGCAGGTACTGGGGCTACGGAGTGTCTCCAGGCCTGGGGTGTCTACAGAGCTGCGGTGTCTACAAAGCTTGGAGGTTGGGGGTGTCTACACGGCCTGGGGCCGTCCATAGTCCGGCGGGCGGGGGGAAACTACAGACCTTTAGGGTACAGACATAGTCGAAGGTGTCTTTACTTAAAGTAGCCGTGTTATGGAAGTCTGAGGGGGGCTAGACCTAGAAGGGCTGAAGACCATCCCCACCCCCACCCCCCACCAGGAAGTGGGGACCCCCCTCCCGCGCCTCCCTGCAGGCCCCGCCCCGGCTGTGGTTTGGGCAGGGACCGTTGTTTGTGAAAGCTCTAGGGAAGAGGATGTTGGGTAACAGGTGGGGGGGTACACTACCAAATCTCGGCCCCGTGACCCCTGGCCTTTGACCCCTGTGGGATCTGGGTGATGATGGCCCTTCCCAGCCCCACTTCTTTTCTGGGGAAACTGAGGCAGCATCTGGGCTGGAAAATCCCTTTAACGAGCTCCCCTCGGACCCGCCCAAGGAGCTGCCCGGGAAGGCTGGGGCTGACGCAGCGATCCCCGGACCAAGCCTCGAGCCGCCCGCTGGGTCCTCTGGCGTCAAGGCCACGGGCACCCTCAAGCGGCCCACCAGCCTGAGCCGCCACGCCAGCGCAGCTGGCTTCCCACTGTCGGGTGCCGCCTCCTGGACACTGGGCCGGAGCCACCGGAGCCCACTGACAGCTCCCAGCCCAGGCGAGCTGCCCTCTGAGGGCGCCGGCCCTGACGCCGTCGAAGACATCTCCCACCTGCTGGCAGACGTGGCCCGCTTCGCTGAGGGCCTTGAGAAACTCAAGGAGTGTGTGTTGCATGACGGTGAGAGCCATGGGGACACTGAGCCCTGGGTGGAAGACAGAGCCAGACACGGATGTCTCCAACCCACGAGAGGATGAAGGGAGGGACTTGGGGAGGCTCAGAAGGGCATGACAGGGAGCGCTGTGTGGAAGCGGCCATGACAGCTGAGGCTCTGAGGGATGTGTAGGAGTTTGGTAGCGGTGCCTCTGAGTGTACTCTGTCTCAGGAGGCTGCCCAATTGATTTTTTTTTTTTAAGGATCTGATGGCAATTAGGAGGGAAAAACAGAGGAAATGTCCCAGCCACAGGCTCAGAAACATGGAAACAGAGAATGCATCTGGGGGCCAAGGTGTGGGTGGGTGCGCTGCTGTAGGATGAAGGCATGACAACGCCAGGCAGAAGGGCAATGGGGAGCCATAGAAGGTGTTAGAGCACAGGACAGATGGGGGCAGATCTGCGTTTTAGAACGAAGCAAACTGGGGGTTGGCTGAGGTCTGGGTGCAGAGAGGTTCAGGAGCCACAGTGAGGGGAAGGATGGGGGCGTCAGGCGGCTGGAGGTGCCAGGACTCAGTGGCCTGCAGGCCGGCAGTTCCGTTTTCTCTTCCACGCGGCTGCTGACAGCCCTGCTTCCTGCCGAGTTATTTTCATCTGCTTCCTGTTTGTCCCTGGCAGCCCAGCAGGCACCTCATGTGCTGCCTTCAGCTCCGGCTCCTCCTAGAAACCACAGTGCCAGGGTCGTGCCAGGTGCTCTGATCTGCTCCCCACAGCTGCCCATTTTACAGATGACAAAACTGAGTCTCTCGTGAGGCCCTGACCCTCGGTTCACCCAGCCAGGGCAGGGCAGAGCCAGGAGTGGACCTCAGGTGGCCAAGTAGCCTGTGCGCCTTCAGGGCGCTAGTTGGGGAAGGCCTGGTCGTTGTTGGGAGGAGTGGGAGCCCCGGGGTTATCTGGTCCCACAGGCGGGGGCTAGGCTGGTTTCCTGGGGAAACCCTAATCTCAGTTCCTTTCCGATCCTGGCGCTTCCTTGGAGGCCTGGCCTGGGCGGGGCTCAGCTCCCAGGCTCCTGCAGGAGGTCCGAGGGGCGCTTTCTTTTTTTTGATACAGGATCTTGCTCTGTTGCCCAGGCTGGAGTGCAGTGGTGTGATCGAGGCTGACTGTGGCCTCGAACTCCTGGGCTTAAGCCATCCTCCCATCTCTGCCTCTTGAGTAGCTGGGACTACAGGTGTGAACCACTGTACCTGGCTAATTTTTTTTTTTTTTTTTTTTTAGATGGAGTCTCGCTCTGTCGCCTAGGCTGGAGTGCAGTGGCATGATCTTAGCTCACTGCCATCTCCACCTCCCTGGTTCAAGCGGTTCTTCTGTCTCAGCCTCCCAAGTAGCTGGGGCTACAGGCACATGCTGCCACGCCCGGCTAATTTTTGTATATTTAGTAGAGGCAGGGTTTCACAATATTGGCCAGGCTGGTCTCAACCACCTGACCTTGTGATCCGCCTCCCTCCGTCTCCCAAAGTGCTGCGATTACAGGCATGAGCCACCATTCCAGCCTAATTTTTTTTTTTTTTCTTTTTTGAGACAGTCTCACTCTGTCACCCAGGCTGGAGTGCAGGGGTTAGATCTCAGCTCACTGGAACCTCTACCTCCTGGGTTCAAGTGATTCTCCTGCCTCAGCCTTCTGAGTAGCTGGGACTACAGGCGTGTGCCACCGTGACCAGCTAATGATTTTTATTTTGATTTTTTGTATTTTTAGTAGAGATGGCGTTTCACCACATTGGCCAGGCTGGTCTTGAACGCCTGACCTCAAGTGATCCACCCACCTTGGCCTCCCAAAGTGCTAGGATTACAAGCATGAGCCACTGCACCCACCCAATTTTTGTATTTTTTGTAGGGTCGGGGTCTCCCCATGTTGGGCAGGCTGGTCTAAAACTCTGGAGCTAAAGCTATTCCCCGGGATCCACCTCCCAAAGTGCTGGAACAACAGGCCTGAGCCACTGCGCCCGGCTGGGGGCGCCTTCTGCGCGCCTTGGGGCTGCCCCAGGCCCGAGGAGGCCCTGGTCGCTAGGATGAGGGCTCCAGTCCAGATGCCTCTAAACTGCTGAGACCCTGAGAGACCCTTCACTCTCTAGGTCTCAGGTGACTTGTCCATAAAATGGGGCCACCATGATAGCCTCCCCCGCAGGGATGCTGAGCCATCACCAGACATCCTCTGCCTGCAGTGATGGTTGTGGGGTCCACCCCGCAGCTTGGGGACCCGCGTGCATGGCCCACATGAGCGGGGTGGATACCCCGCGGCCGCCCCTACTCTTCCGGGGCCGCCTCGTTCCGGGGCTTTGGGTCTGGGCCTCATTTTCCCCTCCCGTCCTCAACACTCCCCACTTCGACTCGCGCCGCCCCGGCCGGGTCGGGCCAAGGGGACACCAGGGCGGGGTTTCCCTCGCGGGGGCGGGGCCTCCGACCGGCCGGAGCCGGTTTGGCCTCTAGCAGCCGACGGAGACCCCCATCGGTCAGCCGGGCCCCACGCGCTCGCGGTCTCCGCGCCCCGACGGCTGCGCCATGTGTATCTGCGAGACCGCGAACCCGGCGCTGGACGAGGGCCCCGCGCGCTGCCGGGCGGACCCCCGAGGTGACGGGACAGGTGCGGGGCGCGGGGTCCCCCAGCCCGTCCGGGAGCACATGGCGCTCGGGCCGTTTGCTGCCCGCGGTTGGGGAGCGGCGGCTGCCGCGCGCCGGCCCTGGCCGCGCCCACCTGGGCATCCCCGCGCTGCGCGGAGGTCGCGCTGGCCGTCAGCTTCCCGGGTTGGGGGTGCACAGGGACCGCGGGGGTCCACGCCCCGGCTGTGCGCGCGGAGGGGCGGGTGCCCGGCGGGAAGGTCCCGGGAAGGAGCGTGGCCGGGTCCTCCTAACTGGCTTCGCCGAGTGCCGGGAGCCCAGTCCGGTGCCCGGAGTCCGCCTCGCGTTCGGCAGCAAAGACTGGCTCCGGGCCGGGCGCGGTGGCTCACGCCTGTCATCCCAGCACTTTGGGAGGCCGAGGCGGGCGGATCACGAGGTCAAGAGATCGAGACCATCCTGGTCAACATGGTGAAACTCCGTCTGTACTAAAAATACAAAAAAATTAGGTGGGCGTGGTGGCACACGCCTGTGGTCCCAGCTACTCGGGAGGCTGAGACCGAAGAATCGCTTGAACCCAGGAGGCGGAGGTTGCAGTAAGCCGAGATCGCGCCACTGCACTCCAGCCTGGCGACAGAGCGAGACTCCGTCTCAAAAAAAAGAAAAAGAAACAGTGGCTCCAGCCCGGGGTCCGAGGCGAGGCGGCGGCCCGGGCAGAATCTTCCCGGAGGTGACATTCAGCCGGGGTCTTCAGTGTGGAAAGGGATGGGGCACTTACCGTTTCAGGTTCCACTTAGTATTTGGAGCACCCTCTGAGCGGCACAGGCGTCAGAGCTGTCCCTCCCGCTGGCCTCAGTGTCTCCCGGTCCCTCCCCTCCCACGAATCCCGTGGGTTTGTTTCCACACGGTGTGTGCCCGGCTCTCTTATTTCTCCTGTACTCTCTGCTTGTGCCTTTTTTTTCTTTTCTCTTTTGATGGAGTGCAGTGGCGCAATCTCGGCTCACTGCAACCTCCGCCTCCCGGGTTCAAGTGATTCTCCTGCCTCAGCCTCCCCAGTAGCCAGGATTACAGGGGAGCACCACCCACACCAGCTAATTTTTGCATTTTTAGTAGAGGCAGGGTTTTACCATGTTGGCCTGGCTGGTCTTGAACTCCTGACCTCAAGTGATCTGCCCACCTCGGCCTCCGAAAGCGCAGGGATTACAGGCGTGAGCCACTGTGCTTGGCCCTCTGCTTTTTCCTTCTTCCCGTTGAGAACGCTTGATGAGGGCATTTACCTTTTTGTTCTTTATTTTATTTCTTATAGACACAGGGTTTCACTATATTGCTCAGGCTGGTCTTGAATTCCTGGGGTCAAGTCATCCTCCTGCCTCAGCCTCCCAAAGTGCTGGGGTCACAGGTGTGAGCCACTGTGCCTGGCTGAGGAGGGCAGTGAAAGCCAGGTTCCAACAGAGCTGGCCACCACCCTCCTCTGCTCTAACACCTTCTATGGCTCCCTGCTGCCCTAGAGATAACCAGGCAGGATCCCTCTGCCTGGCATTCTCATGCCTTCAAATCTAGTGTAGAGGGAAAAGCTGTGTGATTGTTGAGAAATGGCTTCCCATCACTATGCCTCAGTTTCCTCACCCAGGTAGGAAGGGCAGAGAGAGAGACCTGGACAGGGCTTTGAACAGTCCTGAGGGGTTAGGGCGAGGAATGGCTTGCCTGGTGGGCTGCATGGAGGAGGGGGCTGCAGGACTGTAGCTTGAAGGACAAGAGGCGGTTTGCTTTCTGGAGGGACAGGAAGAGTGTTCTGAGCAGCGGAGAGTACCTAGGCCAAGGTCTGGCCTTTGATGACCTGGCCAGCAGCCCAGAGAGGGTCAGTGCCCCACCTGAGGTCTCAAAGTGAGCCCCAGGCATCTGCCTTCTCCCACCTCTGCCTCAGTTTCCCCATCTGGGAACAGGAGCTCCAAAGAGGAGGGAAGAGGTGGACAGACCTTCCCTGGGACTGGGCCCCACCCCACTGCTCACTCCAACTCTGCCCAGCAGACCTCCTTGAGGCTCGCCGCCCACTGGCCCACGAGTGCCTGGGTGAGGCCCTGCGTGTCATGCGTCAGGTCATCTCCAAGTACCCGCTGCTGAACACCGTGGAGACGCTCACGGCAGCCGGCACCCTCATTGCCAAGGTCAAAGGTCAGCCTGCTGGAACAGGGCTCTCTGCCTGGAAGGGTGTCCTGGAGGTGGGCATGTTTAAAGTGGGTTTTGAAGGATGCATAGGAGTTTGATAGGCACAGCAGCTCCCTGCTGCTCCCCCTGGGTTGAGGGCTCCCATCAGTTCTTGCAAGGACAGTCACCTCCCAGGGTGGGCCCACTTCCTTGTCCTCGTCTCTGCCTCCTAGCCTTCCATTACGAGTGCAACAATGACCTGGAGAAACAGGAGTTTGAGAAGGCCCTGGAGACGATTGCTGTGGCCTTCAGCAGCACGTGAGCGCGGGAGCCTGTGGGGCAGAGTGAGGGAGCGTGGGGGGCCCGAGTGTCTCTCGATGGTGACCCCCCCTGCCCTGCAGAGTGTCTGAGTTCCTCATGGGTGAAGTGGACAGCAGCACCCTCCTAGCAGTGCCTCCCGGGGACTCGAGCCAGGTGAGTGGGGTGGGCCGGGACCACCTGTGTCCAGGTTCTGGAGGCCAGCTGGGTTCAGGTCTGCAGGGCTTGGCCAGTCACCCTGCTTCCCCTGCGCACCTCGGTCTCCCTCTCTGTCCGGGGTACTGGGTGGCAACCATTTCCCCCAGGGGCTGGTCTCACCTGCGTCTCCATCCTACAGTCCATGGAAAGCCTGTATGGACCGGGGAGTGAGGGCACCCCTCCCGGCCTTGAGGACTGTGACGCTGGTAAGCCCCGCCCGGTGACAGGCAGGCATTTGAGGGGTGGGCAGTTGCGGGGTTGGGCCAGGCTGAGCAGGCCTCGTCCCCTGCAGGCTGCCTGCCCGCCGAGGAGGTGGACGTGCTGCTGCAGCGCTGTGAGGGGGGTGTGGACGCCGCACTGCTATACGCAAAGAACATGGCGAAGTACATGAAGGACCTCATCGGCTACCTGGAGAAGCGGACCACGCTGGGTGAGAGTTGGGGGTCCCAGCAGGGCGGGCCTGGAGGGGGGCTTCTGGGTGAGCTGGGAAGGCCTTGTCCCGGCTTCTCACACCCCTCCCTGGCCTACAGAGATGGAGTTTGCCAAGGGCCTGCAGAAGATCGTTCACAACTGCAGACAGAGCGTCATGCAGGAGGTGGGGGCCCCAGGGGCATGGGGTGGCAGTCCCTGGGCCCGGTTGTGAGTCTCAGCCCCATTTCAAGATCCCAGGGGCCAAGGCCAGGGGCTTCCCCTCTATACTAATGGGGATGGCCACAGGGACCAGGGAGGTGGTGGCTGGGGGTGCTGAGGCCACCCTGCCTCCATCCCTCCCCACCCAGTGACCCTGCCCCCACCCACAGCCGCACATGCCGCTCCTGTCCATCTACTCGCTGGCAATGGAGCAGGACCTGGAGTTCGGCCACGGCATGGTGCAGGCCGTGGGCACCTTGCAGACCCAGACCTTCATGCAGGTGGGTGGTGCCTGGGAGGGCGGGCTGGGCGGGGGTGTCTCCAGGGTACCCACTCGCAGCCCCTCTTGCCCCAGCCCCTGACCCTGCGGCGGCTTGAACATGAGAAGCGCAGGAAGGAGATCAAGGAGGCCTGGCACCGCGCCCAGAGGAAGCTGGTGAGGCAGGCGGGCGGGGGGCGGGCGGGGGCGGGCGGGGCCTCGGCGCAGGCGCAGTCCCAGCCCCGTAGCGGGGACCCTGCAGCGAGCTGTGCGCGAGCCCCGGCCTCCTGCGCATGCGCGGCCTCCAGGGTTGCGCCCAAAACCAGTCGGAGATGCTCCAGCTCCGAGGGCCCAGGACCACGGCGCTCACTCTGTCCCTGCAGAAATGGGGAGAAGCCGTGTCTCCCTCGGTTGTGAGCAGCAGGTCCCCGGGTTGGAGGGAGACTGATCCTCTCTCAGGCCTAGTGAAGGCTCCATGCTCTGCCTGCATTTTTTTTTTTTGAGATGCAGTCTTGCTCTGTTGTCCAGGCTGGAGTGCAGTGGCGCCATCTCGGCTCACTGCAACCTCCGCCTTCCTGGTTCAAACAAATCTGTCTTAGACACCCTAGCAGCTGGGATTCTAGGAGCCTTCCACCACATCTGGCTAATTTTTGTATTTTTAGTAGAGACGGGGTTTCACCATAGTGGTCAGGCTGGTCTTGAACTCCTGACGTCAGCTGGGTTTTTTTCAAAGACACTGGCGCTTTTGTTTTCTTCTTTTTTCCTTTTTTTTTTTTTTTTTTTTTGAGATAAGGTCTCGCTCTGTCACCCAGGCTGGAGTACAGTGATGCAATCATACCTCACTGCAGACTGGACTCCCTGGGCTCACATGATCCTCCCACCTCAGCCTCCTAAGTTGCTGGGTCTACAGGCACCAGCCATCATACCCAGCTAATTTTTTGTATATTCAGCATGTTGCCCAGTTTTTGTTTGTTTGGACCTTATGTCAACAGCATCTGGTGAAACGCACCCTCCTAGCTCCTTCTAGCACGTACCAGCAAACACACATCTGCCCACTTTTGTACGTGTGAGGACAGCTCACCTCCTACCCTGTTCTGCTCCTGATTTCTGTTCTCACCTCCGTATAGAGAGGCTTACCCCACATCAGTCAACATGAAGCAGCCTGGACCCCTTTTTTCTGCCGTGCAGGGCTCAGCTGGGGAGGTTGAGTAGGTGATTTCATGGACGCTTAGGGTGTGGCTGAGCTGTTGCTGTTACAAACACCATTGCTATGACAAGCTTGTGCCCCTGTCTCAAGGATGCCTGAGGGTTTATCTGGGATCAGTGCCCAAAATGGAACTGCTGGGTCAAGGGGCGTGCGTGTGCAAGCTACCTTCCCAGGACGCAGCACTGCTTTTTCTGTTTTCTGAACCCTCCGTTCCTATCCTTTGCTTACTTTGCATTGGACGGTGGCTTATTATGGATTTGTCAGAGCCTTTTACATATTAGAGAACTCAGGCCTTAATGATAGGAGTTTTAGACTCCTGCCATCACCCTCCCACATTTATTGTTAGACTTTTGACTTTACCTGTGGCCTGTTTTGACTTTACCTGTGGAAACCTGTGATTGATTGCAGTAATGATTGTTAGAGGTAGTCTTTTTTTTTTTTGAATTGAGAAGGAGTCTTGCTCTGTTGTCCAGGCTGGAGTGCAATGGCTTGATCTCAGGTTACTGCAACTTCTGTCTCCTGGGTTCAAGTGGTTCTCCTGAGTAGCTGGGATTTCAGGCACCCACCACCACACCTGGATACTTTTTGTATTTTTATTAGAGACGAGGTTTTACCACATTGGCCAGGCTGGTCTCAAACTCCTGACATCAAGTAATCCACCCGCCTCGGCCTCCCCAAGTGCTGGGATGACAGGCGTGAGTCACCGCACCTGGTCAATTTTTTACATTGTTGTAGAGACGGGGTTTCACCATGTTGGCCAGGCTGATCTCGGGTAGCTAGGACCACAGGTGTGTGCCACCACGCCCAGCTAAATTTTTTTTTTTTTTTTTTGTAGAGATGGAGATTCCCTATGTTGGCCAGGCTGGTCTTGAACTCCTGGCCTCAATCGATCCTCCTGCCTCGGCCTCCCAAAGCACTGGGATTACAGGCGCAAGCCTGGCCGTCTCCTAGTAATTGGATGGGTCCATTTATTTATGTGTGAATCTGATGGTGCAGGTTGTGAGATGTGGCCCCCAGCCCACAGGTTTTTGACTAACTGCTCTTCCTGCCAACCTGTGGGCGCACGGCTTCCTGCCTGGGCGGCTTCTCTGTTCTCGTCTGTGAGGAGGGAAGTGAAAGCGACAGAGCCTGGAGATGCTGGCCTGTTCCCGTGGGGGATGGTGTGGGTGTTTGCAAAGGCTGCCGTGTGTGCCTCTGTTGGGAGCTCAGCTGTGCCTCAGTTTCCCAGGTTGCAGAGCGGGCTCCCAAGACACCCATTCCTCCAAGGGTCCCATTGCTAGTGCTTCCACAGAGTCTCGCTCTGTCGCCCGGGCTGGAGTGCAGCGGCCCCATCTCGGCTCACTGCAACCTCCCGCCTCCCAGGTTCAAGCGACAATCTTGCCTCAGCCTCCTGAGCAGCTGGGATTACAGACACACACTACCACACCCAGCTAACTTTTGTAGTTTTAGTTAGAGACAAGGTTTCACCACGTTGGCCAGGCCGGTCTTGAACTCCTGATCTCGTGATCTGAGGGCCTTAGCCTCCCAAAGTGCTGGGATTACAGGCATTTGCCACTGCAATCAGCCTTTTCTTTCTTTTTTTTTTTTTTTTGAGACAGAGTTTCTCTCTTGTTGCCAGGCTGGAGTGCAGTGGGGCGATCTCGGCTCACGGAACCTGCCTCCCAGGTTCAAGCGATTCTCCTGCCTCAGCCTCCTGAGTAGCTGGGATTACAGATATGTGCCACCGCACCCAGCTAATTTTGTAATTTTAGTAGAGATGGGGTTTCTCCACGTTGGTCAGGCCAGTCTTGAACTCCCGACCTCAGGTGATCTGCCCGCCTCGGCCTCCCAAAGTGCTGGGATTACAGGCTTGAGCTATCGTGGCTGGCCTTTTATTTATTTTTTTTTGAGATGAAATCTTGCTCTGTTGTCCAGGCTGAAGTGCAGTGGTTCGATCTCCGCTCACTGCAACCTCCACCTCCCGGGTTCAAGCTATACTTGTATCTCAGCCTCCCAAGTAGCTGGGATTGCAGCCGCGTGCCACCACACCCGGCAAATGTTTTATATTTTGGGTAGGGATGGGGTTTCACCATGTTGGCCAGCCTGGTGTTCCAGTAATCTGCCCGCCTCGGCCTCCCAAAGTGCTGGGATTACAGACGTGAGCCACTGCGCCCGGCCCTCCTCCCGTTCTTCCATTTTCGATCACTGGGCAGGGTCCTCTGCAGGCCCCACTGGGCCATGGGGTCTTGGCGAGAGAGATGGGGGTGGGGAGGAAGGGAGGAGCAGGGACTGAGTCCTGCCGGCGGACAGGGTTGGAACTGACCTCTGGGCTCCCACAGCAAGAGGCGGAGGCCAACCTGCGCAAGGCGAAGCAGGGCTACATGCAGCGCTGCGAGGACCACGACAAGGCCCGCTTCCTCGTGGCCAAGGCGGAGGAGGAGCAGGCTGGCACTGCGCCTGGGGTGGGCAGCACGGCCACCAAGACCCTGGACAAACGGCGGCGGCTGGAGGAGGAGGCCAAGAATAAGGTGAGGGCGGGTGGGGCGGGTGGGGGCGGGGCTGGACGGTCTGGGGCAGTGGCCGCTGAGGCTTGGTGTGAAATTTACCACCTCCAGGCCTTTGTTTTTTTGGGTTTTCTTTGTTTGTTTTGTTGTTTGTTTTTGTTTTTTTGAGACGGAGTCTGGCTCTGTGGCCCAGGCTGGAGTGCAGTGGTGCGATCTCGGCTCACTGCAACCTCCACCTCCTGGGTTCAAGCAATTCTCCTGCCTCAGCCTTCCGAGTCGCTGGGCCTACAGGCACGTGCTACCACGCCCAGCTAATTTTTTGTATTGTAGTAGAAACAGAGTTTCACCACGTTGCTCAGGATAGTCTCAATCTCCGGACCTGGTGAGCCACCCGCCTTAGCCTCCCAAAGGGCTGGGATTACAGGCGTGAGCCACTGCACCCAGCTTTTTTTTTTTTTTTTTTTTTTTTTGAGACGGGGTCTCACTCTGTCGCCCAGGCTGGAGTGCAGTGGAGATCTCGGCTCACGGCAACCTCTGCCTCCCAGGTTCAAACGATTCTCCTGCCTCAGCCTCCTGAGTAGCCGGGATCACAGGCGTGCACCACCATGCCCAGCTAATTTTTTTGTACTTTTTGTAGGGAGCAGGCTTCACCTTGTTAATCAGGCTGGTCTTGAACTCCTGACCTCGTGATCTGCCCACTTCAGCCTCCCAAAGTGTTGAAATTATGGCATAAGCCACTGTGCCCGGCTAATTAAAATGTTTTTTTATATGTATATAAAAAGATGGGGTTTCACCATGATGGTCAGGCTGGTCTTGAACTCCTGACCTCAGGTGATCCACCCACCTCGGCCTCCCAAAGTGCTAGGATTACAGGCGTGAGCCACCGTGCCCGGCCAAAAAATTTTTTTATAGAGACGGGGTCTCAGGCTGGGCGCAGTGACTTACACCTGTAATCCTAGCCCTTTGGGAGGCTGAGGTGGGCAGATCATAGGAGGTCAGGAGTTAGAGACCAGCCTGGCCAATATGGTGAAAACTCATCTCTAGTAAAATTCCAAAAAATCAGCCGGGCATGATGGTGGGTGCCTGTAATCCCAGCTACTCAGGAGGCTGAGTCAGGAGAATTGCTTGAACCCAGAAGACAGTGGTTTCGGTGAAGATCGTGCCACTGCACTCCAGCCTAGGCAAAAACAGCCAAACTTTGTCTGAGAAAACAAAAATAAAGAAGAAGGCCGGGTGCAATGGCTCACGCTTGTAATCCCAGCACTTTCGGAGGCCAAGGCGGGTGGATCACAAGGTCAGAAGATCTAGACCATCCTGACTAATACGGTGAAACCCCATCTCTACTAAAAATACAAAAATATTAGCTGGGCCTGGTGGCGCGCGCCTGTAGTCCCAGCTACTCGGAAAGCTGAGGCAGAAGAATTGCTTGAACCTGGGAGGTGGAGGTTGCAGTGAGCTGAGATCACACCACTGCATTCCAGCCTGGGCGACAGAGCGAGACTGCATCTCAGAAAAAAAAAAAAAGAAAAGAAAAAGAAAAAGATAGATGATGTCTGACTATGTTGCTCAAGCTGGTCTTGAACTCTTGGCCTCAAGCGAGCCGGATGACAGGCACGAGCCCGGCCTCCCTGGGATTTATGTCTCAGTCCTGCACTGCAGGCTGAGGCCTCCCTCTGTGTGCACCCCCGACCCCACCCCAGGCGGAGGAGGCCATGGCCACCTACCGCACCTGCGTGGCCGATGCAAAGACGCAGAAGCAGGAGCTGGAGGACACCAAGGTGACCGCGCTGCGGCAGATCCAGGAGGTCATCCGGCAGAGCGACCAGACCATCAAGTCGGTGCGTGGGGTGCTCCGGCCGCCCGGCAGTGATGGTGGACAGGCTGGCCTCCTCCTGACCCCACCGCTCTTGGGTGCCACCCGCAGGCCACCATCTCCTACTATCAGATGATGCACATGCAGACGGCGCCGCTGCCGGTACACTTCCAGATGCTGTGTGAGAGCAGCAAGCTGTACGACCCGGGCCAGCAGTATGCCTCCCACGTGCGCCAGCTGCAGCGGGACCAGGAGCCCGACGTCCACTATGACTTTGAGCCCCATGTCTCCGCCAACGCCTGGTACCGCCACCCAGCTGCCCGGTCCCCGGTGCCCACGTCCCTGCCTGGGAGCCGGGCTTCCCTCCGTTGGGAGCATGAAGATGAAGCTGCCCTGCCCCCCATCACCACCTCTCCTTCTCCCGGTTTCTCCCACTAGGTCCCCCATCATGCGTGCCCGGAAGAGCAGCTTCAACGTGGGTGATGTGGCGGGGGCCGAGGCTGCCGGCAGCCCCCCAGATGAAGGCGGCTCCATGGAGGGTGCGCCTGCCAAGGACCACAGGGGTGAGTGTCTAGCAGGGCCCAGGGGTGGGGCGGACGCCGGCTCCCTGTGGCCCACTCCGGCCCTTCACCAGAGATGTGTCTTTCTCCAGCCGGGCGAGGACACCAGGTACACAAGTCATGGCCACTCGCCATCTCAGACTCGGACGCTGGGCTGGACCCCGGCCCTGGTGCAGGTGAGGGAGGCACTCGGGTGGGCTGGGGTGTGGAGCTGCGACCTCTCCTGGGCCTCGGGGGCTCATCGCGCACTGCGGGTGATGGAGAGGGCCAGCCTGACTCAGGGAGTCTGATCGGCACTGATTCCCGCTCAGGGGACTTTAAGAAGTTCGAGCGGACGTCATCCAGTGGCACCATGTCATCCACAGAGGAGCTGGTGGACTCAGAGCGGGGACCCGGGGCTTCGGCCTTCGAGCAGGGTGAGGGTCCCCTGACGGGGCCAGGGAGATAGAGGGGTTTGGACACAGTTGACAGGCCTGGACCTGACCTGCCTTGGTGACACTGGCCGCCTGTGCTGCCCACAGCTGACCTCAATGGCATGACCCCTGAGCTGCCGGTGGCCGTGCCCAGTGGGCCATTCCGCCATGAGGGGCTGTCCAAGGCAGCCCGAACCCACCGGCTCCGGAAGCTCCGCACACCTGCCAAGTGCCGTGAGTGCAACAGCTACGTCTACTTCCAGGGTGCCGAGTGTGAGGAGGTGAGTGGGACGCCCCATCAGACAGCGGGGAGCCTTGGAGGTGCCCGGCACCGCGGCCTGTGTGCCCTCGGGAAGGTCCAGCCCAGAGCAGGGAGCAGTCAGGAGCCTTTGGGAGGAAGCGAACAGAAGGGGTAGGGTGGGCTCTTTTAGGTTTGGGGGGCAGGGTTGGCCCTCTGAGGTAGCGAGGCAGTGGGTAGAGCTGGAGGGTGAAGAGCCCCCAGGGCATCTGGGGATTGCATCACAGGCGGCGGCCATAGCCTGTGCAAAGGCCCTGGGGCTCAGGCCAGAAAGCCAAGGTTGGGAGGGGAAGGAGAGGAGGCTGGAGTGGACGGTGGGATCACCCCTGGGGTGGAAGCCGAGATCCACTGTCCAGCTTGTGTTTGCAGAAGCTGCCGTTTGGTGGCCGTGAGGGGCCCCGGGTAGGTGGGGTGGAGCCAGGCGATCTGGGGCTACGCTCACTCACTCCGGCCACCCCCAGTGCTGCCTGGCCTGCCACAAGAAATGCCTGGAGACCCTGGCCATACAGTGCGGGCACAAGAAGCTGCAGGGCCGCCTGCAGCTGTTCGGACAGGAATTCAGCCAGGCGGCCCGCAGTGCCCCCGACGGCGTGCCCTTCATCATCAAGAAGTGTGTCTGCGAGATCGAACGGCGGGCGCTGCGCACCAAGGTGAGGGAGGGCGGAGGTGGCTCCCAGCAGGGAGGCGGGCGTGGGCTGAGGTTGATGGGCGCCCTTACCCCCCTGCCCCTGCAGGGCATCTACCGGGTCAATGGGGTAAAGACGCGCGTGGAGAAGCTGTGCCAGGCCTTCGAGAACGGTAAGGAGCTGGTGGAGCTGTCGCAGGCTTCACCCCACGACATCAGCAACGTCCTCAAGCTCTACCTGCGCCAGGTGAGACCCACTGGAAGTGGCCTTACAGAGCTTAGAAGGAGAGTAGCCAGGCAGGAGGAGATGGGGTGGGGACCTGAGGCTGCAGCAAGGTTGTCTACGCACCGGGCCTGGAGGGGGTGGGCGGTGCAGTGCCTGGAGGGGGCGCGGCTGAGGCTGGGTGCGTGGTCAGGGCAGGAGCGGAGCGGGGCCAGATCTGTGCAGGGGCCCCGGACAGGGACTGGAGCAGCTGGATGGGGCTTGGTCCGCTGGGTGGGCCACGTGGGAGAGGCATGGCCACCGCAGCAGCACCCCTGACATTGTCCTGGGGCGGGGCCAGAGGTCGGTGGGGCGTGGCTAGAGCAGGATGGGCGTGTTCAGTGCTTGGCAGGGACCCATAGCAGGGTAGGGGCGGGGCTGAGGCGAGGCAGGTCCGGGGGCTGGGGGTGGGGCCTGGGCCTAATGGGGCGTGGCTGAGTCAGGGTGTGATCAGGTCTTGGCAGGGGCGGGGCTGGGGTAGGGGAGTGGGCATGACCCGTTAAGGGTGGGGGTAGGGGCGTGGTCATGGGGGGAGGGCGGGGCTGGGTTGGGGCGTGGAGGATGGGGCTAGGGGCGTGGTCATAGCCACTGAAGGACGGGCTGGTATTGGGGGAGTGGTCATAGGTGGGAGAGGGCGGAGTTGGTCTGGGGGCGTGGTTATGGGCGGGGAATGGCGGGGCGGGGCGTGGTTATGGGCGGGCGGTGCGGGGCGTGGTTATGGGTGGGGAGGGGAGGGGCTGGTCTGGGGCGTGGTTATGGGTGGGGAAGGGCGGAGCTGGCCTGGGGCGTGGTCATGGCCACGGAAGGCCTGGGCTGGGCTGGGCTGGGAGCGGGACCAGCACTTCGCAGGTGGTGGGGAAAGGGTCAGACTATGCTGAATAGAGCGCGAGCTCGTTGGGATACTGTCAGGGCAGGATGGGCCTAGGCAGTACGAGGAAGGAGCTGGGATGGGGCGTGGCCCGGGTAGGAGGGCCAGGACTCATGCTGGTTGGGACAGGGGATAGACACTGCACTGGGTGGAACCAGCTGCACCGGCTGGAACCCGTGCTCCGTGGAGCGTCGTCAGTGCTTGGTGGGGGTGGGGCTGAGGGTGGGAGCGTGGCAGGCACACGTGAGGGCTGGGCCAGGTTATCAACCCCAGCTGACCCTCGGCTCCTTGCAGCTGCCGGAGCCGCTCATCTCTTTCCGCTTCTACCACGAGCTCGTGGGGCTGGCCAAGGACAGCCTGAAGGCAGAGGCCGAGGCCAAGGCGGCGACCCGGGGCCGGCAGGATGGCTCGGAGAGCGACGCAGCCGTGGTGGCCATGGCAGGTCGGTTGCGGGAGCTCCTGCGGGACCTGCCGCCCGATAACCGGGCCTCGCTGCAGTACCTGCTGCGGCACCTACGCAGGTGAGGCTCGCCGTACGGGGTGGAGGGTGCGGGGTCCCAGGAGCTGCTCAGCACCTGGCCCTGCCCGCCCTGCAGGATCGTGGAGGTGGAGCAGGACAACAAGATGACCCCCGGGAACCTGGGCATCGTGTTCGGGCCCACGCTGCTTCGGCCACGGCCCACCGAGGCCACCGTGTCCCTCTCCTCCCTGGTGGACTACCCCCACCAGGCCCGCGTCATCGAGACCCTCATCGTGCACTATGGCCTGGTCTTCGAGGATGAGTTGGAGGAGACCCCCGGGGGCCAGGTGAGGGTGTGGGCCTGACCAGGACTGTCCACTCGGGGCTGGCGCGGGGGACTCACTGCTGGGGACACTGGTTGTGGGATGAGGCCCAAGGAACCACAGGGAGGTCGTTTGGAGGCCTGTGTCTTTTATGTAAAGAACTGGGTGAGGTCTGCATTGAATCTGGCGGAGGTGCAAAGGCCCTGCGTTGGCCCCTCCACTTTCCATAGGAGCTGGCATCAGGCCCCATCCTCCAGCCACAGCCGCCTTCCCCATTTCCCACCCTGGTGCTGCCTGCAGCCACAAGCTCTACACTGGCCCAGGTGTCCACAGCCCTCCCGAGCCACCACTGCACTCTGCTACGGCGTCAATTCCCCGCTTCAGATTTTCCTTTTTACGAGTTGTATTTATTTCTTTATTGAGCTTTTTTGAAACTGGTTTTGCTCTGTGGCCCAGGCTGTAGTGCGGTGGCGCCATCATGGCTCACTGCAGCCTCCAACTCCTGGGCTCAGGTGATCCTCCTAGTCCAGACTCTGAAGTAGCTGGGACCACAGGTGTGCTGCACTACCACTGCTTTTTGTGTTTTATTTATTTATTTTTGTAGAGACCGGGTCTCACTGTGTTGTCCAGGCTAGTGATGAACTCCTGGGCTCAAGGGATCCTCCTTCCTTCACCTCCTGAAGTGCTGGGATTACAGGCGTGAACCACTGCACCCAGCCTCTTGGAGTTACTTTATCTCATTTCTTAGCGGCATCTCCATCCCTTCTCCTGATTTCAGGTCCTCGTTGTTTGTTTTTGGAGATGGAGTATCGCTCTGTCGCCCAGGCTGGAGTGCAGTGGCGTGATCTCTTGCCTCAGCCTCCTGAGTAGCTGGGACTACAGGTGCACACCGCCATGCCCTGCTAATTTTTTGTATTTGAGTAGAGACGGGGTTTCACTGTGTTGCCCAGGCTGGTCTCTACTCCTAAGCTCAGGCAATTTGCCCGCCTCAGCCTCTCAAAGTGCTGGGATTACAGGTGTGAGCCACCATGCCTGCTCAGGTCCTTGTATTATTTTTTCTTTTTTTTTTTTTTTTGAGATGGATTATTTGTTGCACTCTCTGGAGTGCAGTGGCACCATCTTGGTTCACTGCAACCTCTGCTTCCCGAGTTCAAGTGATTTTCCTGCCTCAGCCTCCCGAGTACCTGGGACTACAGGCTCACACCACTACACCCAGCTAATTTTTGTATTGTTAGTAGAGACAGGGTTTCACTTTGTTGGCCAGGCTGGTCTTGAATTCCTGACCTCACGTGATACCCCCTTCCTTGGCCTCCCAAAGTGCTGGGATTACAGGTGGGAGCCACTGTGCCCAGCCTAGCTATTGGATTTTTAAATCCATCCTCCACTATCTCTGGATGTTAGGAGCTGCAGTTTCCTCTGAAGCTCGGACAATGTCTATGCTGAGTGTGGCCCTCCCGTTCTGTGCGCCTGCTGAAGAAGCTCTCGGGAGAAACCCCAGATGGGTTGGGGGACAGGAGACAGGCCTTGAGAGGACTGGACTTTCTGGACTTTCAGAAATGCCCGGCCTGTGTACCTCTTGGGAACGGCCAGTGTGGTCACAGCCTGAGCAGCAGCAGGTGTCAGTAGCTGTTAGGGGCTGTGTGTGTTAATTTACAACATGGAAAATGAAGCCCTGGCCCCTCCCTGACTTCTGTTCTGCCCTTGCAGGATGAGTCATCCAGCCAGCGGGCTGAGGTGGTCGTCCAGGTGCCATACCTGGAGGCAGGCGAGGGGATGGTCTACCCGCTCCCAGAGGCGGCAGAAGACGGGGCCGGAGGTGAGTGTGCGGGTGACCGAGCAGCCCCAAAGGAGGCTGGTTTGTGGCACCCATGGACACAGGTGCCATGACACAGCTGTGTGCACGTGGCAGCTGCACGGTCTGTGGATTTTGTCTGCCACGGAGACCACACCTGTGAGCTACTCATTTTCCTTTAACCTCCTGCAAACACACGCAAGGCAGTGCTTTCTGAGGCGCCTACCCCACACTCGGGAACCGGCAATGTGAACATGGGGCTGATGCCCGTTTGAGGCTCCAGGTGCACCAGCCACGGGCCGGGCTAAGTGCCTTTCCCGAGGGAGCCTCATTTTCTAGGGAAGGGCCTGGGGCCGGGGATTTGAGCCAGGTGGAGCTGGCATCACTTGTCAGAGGTGGCCGGCCCCGGGTGCTGCCTCTAGTTACAGGACACCTGTTTTAGTCAGTTTTCACGATGCTGATACAGACACAGCTGAAACTGGGCAATTTACAAATGAGATGTTTAATGGACTCACAGTTCCATGTAGTTGGGGAGGCCTCAAACACATGGTGGAACGCTAGGAGGAGCAAGTCACATTTGCATGGATGGCGGCAGGCAGAGAGGCTGTGTCAGGAAACTTTTTCCCCTGGAGTCCGGCTTGTTGCGCAGACTAGAGGGCAGTGGCTCGATCTCTGCTCACTTCCACCTCTGCCTCCAGGGTTCAATCAGTTCTACCTCAGCCTCCCGAGTAGCTGGGATTACAGGCACCTGGCCCCATGTCCAACTAATTATTTAGAGACAGAGTCTCCCTGTCTCCAGGCTGGAGGGCGGTGGTGCAATCTCGGCTCACAACCTCCGCCTCAGCCTCTGGAACAGCTGTGACTACAGGCCCATACCACCATGCCCACCTTTTTTTTTTTTTTTCCTCCGTATTTTAGTGATGGGGTTTCACCGTGTTGTCCAGGATGGTCTCGATCTCCTGACCTCGTAATATGCCTGCCTTGGCCTCACATAAAGTGCTGGGATTACAGGCATGAACCATAGCACCCAGCCTAATTTTTGCATTTTTAGTAGAGACAGGGTTGGCCAGGCTGGTTTCAAACTCCCGACCTCAGGTGATCTGCCAAAGTGCTGGGATTACAGGGGTAAGCCACCACACCTGGGCACGGCCTAATTTTTGCATTTTTAGCAGAGATGGAGTTTTACCACTTTGGCCAGGCTGGTCTCAAACTCCTACCTTCGTGACCTGTCCACTTCGGCCTCCCAAAGTTCTGGGATTACAGGTGTGAGCCACCGCAGCTGGCCGGGAAACTCCTGTTTTGTTTTTTTTTTTTTTGAGATGGAGTCTAGCTCTGTCTCCAGGCTGGAGTGCAATGGTGTGATCTCGGCTCACTCCAACCTCCATCTCCCAGGTTCAAGCAATTCTGCCTCAGTCTCCTGAGTAGCTGGGACTACAGGCAAGTTCTTCCACGCCTAGTTTTTGCATTTTTAGTAGAGACAGGGTTTTACCATGTTGGCCAGGCTGGTCTCGATTTCCTGACCTGGCAGTACACCCACCTCAGCCTCCCAAAGTGGCCACCGTGCCCGGCTCCAGTTTTTAAAAACTACCAGATCTTGGGCCGGGTGCGGTGGCTCACACCTGTGATCCAAGCACTTTGGAGGCCAAGGCAGGTGGATCACCTGAGGTCGGGAGTTCAAGACCAGCCTGACCAACATGGTGAAACCCTGCCTTAAAAAAATAAAAAATAAAAAAACAGCTCTTGTGAGACTTACTCATTATCATGGGAACAGCACAGGAAAGACCTGCCCCATGATTCACATGATTCCCACCAGGTCCCTCCTACAACACGTGAGAATTATGGGAGCTATGAGATGAGACTTGGGTCGGACACAGAGCCAGACCACATCAACACTCCTCTCCTTCCTTCCTCCTCCGCTTTTTCTACCCCTCCCCTTGTCTGTGTCTTCCCTCCCCCGCATCTATCTTGCCTCCATCTCTGTCTCTCCCTTCCCAGAATCCCGAGTTGTATCCAACGACTCTGACTCGGACCTGGAGGAGGCCTCCGAGCTGCTGTCCTCATCGGAGGCCAGTGCCCTGCGCCGCCTCAGCTTCCTGGAGCAGCACCAGCACGAGGCCAGCCTGGAGGAGGCTTCTGGCAGCCACAGCGGTAGCGAAGAGCAGCTGGAGGCCGTGGCCAGGGAGGATGGGGACGGGGACGACGACGGCCCAGCTGTGCAGCTCTCAGGGTTCAACACCAACCAGTCCAACAACACGCGGCAGGCCCCACTGCCCCCCATGAGGCTCCGTGGCGGGCGGATCGCACTGGGCTCCTGCAGGGAGAGGCAGCCCGAGTTCGTCTGAGCGGGGGTGGGGCCAGGACAACAGGTGACTCCTGCATGCTCCTGTCCCTCCACCTCAAGTGTCCCAGCCCTGTGGCATAGCACACTGGGCCATCCTGGGGTCGCTGCCGAGAGTGCCTGGACTTGGATGTCGTGCCAGCACGCGCCTGATTACAGAAGCATGAGGGCCTCGGGGCTGTGTGTGGAGTTTGCCCTGCACTCTCCTTTGCACCCGGGCAGGCCTGGCTCAGCCGAGCTGGGGGATCACTGCTGTCTTGTGAAGTCACCGTGGCCTTGGTGGTGCCCATGGGGCTGTGTGGATGAAGGAAGTTGTCCCCGCCCAGCGCATCGCCCTGGCTGTCACAGGGATGAAGACCCTGCCCCCTCCTCACAGGTCTGTTGCAGGGACTGGGCATCCAGAAACCGTTCTGGGAGCCGAGGATGGGGGCGGAGGCTGGGGCCTGGTGTCAAGGGTGCATTACAGCAGGGTCTGAATACATGCACTGGACTCCCTTTTCCAGAAAGCCAGGTATGGCCACCTGGGGCTTAGGTACACTGGGGTCTCCGAGCGACTGTGGAGTTCTCTCACAGGCACGTTTATTTTGCTAGAATAAAGATTCTAATCAGGTCTGTTCTCTGGGGCAGCTGCAACCTTGGCAGAAGGGACCAGGGAGAGGACATAGAAGGCCCCACAGTAGGGATGTGTGAGGAAGAGAAAAGTCACTGCCACAGGCCCAGTAAGGAGCTGAAGCTGGGCAGGGGCCCCTGAGGGAGGGAATTGAGGGGTGGGAGGCAGCAGTGGCTGGGATCAGACGCACCCCAAACCCCCAACCCAGGGGACTCCGTACAGTCTAGGTGAGGACCCGGGGCACCAAGTGACCTCCCTGTGGGGGGGTCTTGTCGCTCCTGAGGCCGCATCTGGCACAAACCCACAGGCAGCCTCACCCCAGGATGGGAGAATTCGGGTGGGGGCTGCCTTGGGGAGTCCAGAGGAGCAGCAGCTGAAAGAGCTGGTGGGGCTGGATTCCTGCAGGGGACCGGGTCACTGTCCGTGTGGCCGCCTCTAGGGGCTGGGAAAGGGGAGGAAGGATGTCACAGGAGTGGGGGCAGATCCAGTCTACCCAGGACAGCCTGATACCCACTGCTGAGCATGAGGAGGTGCGGGAGGCCCAGGCAGCAGTGCAGAGAGGGGGTGGTTCACTTGTGCCCAGTGGTCACACAGGTGTGGGCAGTGACTCTGACCTTAAAGGAACCAGGCCAACGTCAGACCTGGCTAAGCCCCACCCCTGGGCTGAGTGCAAAGTGTGGTGGCCTGCTAAGGTAACACCTCTGGCGTGGCTCAGGGTCCACTGGGAGGCCCTCAACACAGGTAGATGCTGTCCAGCTCCTGGGACTCAGGCCAGTCCCTCCCCAGGTGCCCACTCAGGGAAGGGTTGGCCTCAAACTGCCCCTCCTCTGACCACTGGGGTCTCCGAGAAGGTTTCTAAACCTTCTGGGAAGTCCTGCCGCACACCTGCCATGCAGGTGAATGTCTCCCGCTGCTATGGTGGGTCACCAGCAGGGAGACGCACGTCCCGAGTACCATGACTCTCCCTCCCAGGAACAGGGCCCCAGGAGCTGTAGCCTGCAGCCAGGTGGGGGCTGGGGTGCCCTGATGGCCCAGCTGGGCTGGTGCTAGGTGGGGCCTGCTGCGGGGACAAAGCCAGAACACCCCCGCACACCAGAGGGGACAACACCCCCGTATCTGACCCCGCAGCCGTTACCAGTCCCTGGGGCCATCTCACCTGTCAGGACAGCAGCTACTGCACCAGTCGGTAGGTGATGTACCTGCCGGCGGTCTCACTGGGCCGGATGATCTTCACCACCTGCAGGGGCAGGAGAGCAGGGGCTGAGGGCTCTGCGGGAGGCCTCACTGCGGTCACCAGACAGCAGGCAGGCAGCACACCAGCTGGGGATGGCCAGCAGGGGCCCTAGATGCTGACCCTGGGAACCTGGGGTCATGCTCTTCTCTGGGCCCAATGGTACTACGTTTAAGAGGGGAGATTAGGAGTGTGGTCTCAAGGTCCCCTCCAGGCCCAGGGTCCAGGGGGAGGGGCTGTTGGGACGGAAGCCCCTGCCGACCAGTGGTCAGCTCAGAGCTGCCCCAGGGCCCCTTCTCCTGGCAAGGCTTACCTGTCCACGCTTTATCCCAAAGTATCGAGCCACTGGGTCCCCCGCCTGGATCCTGGGCAGCTGGTTCTCTCGGAGCTTACTGGGAAGCAGGGTCAGGAAAACGCCAGGTGGGGCCGTGGGGTAGGGTGGGGGGATGTGCAAATTCAGAGGCACAAGTGGGGCAGAGGCCAGTGGGGCCGGAAAGGATACTATCGGGCCAGCAGCTCTGTCACCTCCTCCTTGGTCATGACGACGTGCTCAGGGACCAGCTGCCGAGAGACAAAGCCACCAGGCATCACCAAGAGCTGGGCCTGACCCCTTGGGGCTCCCAGGCACTACCACTGCCCCTGCACCACCAACCCAGCACTCAGGGAGTCTGCAGGGGCACAGCTCCTGGAGCTTCTAAAGTAGATGAGCTGCAGCACCATCACCTCCTTCCGGGACTCCTCCTGGGTCGGTGACACTAGGGTCCCTCCACAGCCACCACAGTCCCAGTTCCATAGGCCAGGGCGGGCCTGGAACCCTGCATTTCTTTTTTTTTTTTTTTTTACTGAGACAGAGCCTTGCTCTGTCACCCAGGCTAGAGTGCAGTGGTGAGATCTCAGCTCACTGCAATCTCCTCTCGGGTTCAAGCAATTCTCTGCCTCAGCTTTGTGAGGAGCTGAGATTACAGGTGTGCGCCACCACGCCCAGCGAATTTTTTGTATTTTTAGGAGAGACGGGATTTCACCATCTTGGCTGGTCTTGTACTCGTGACCTTGTGATCCACCCACCTCGGCCTCCCCAAGTGCTGGAATTAACAGGCCTGAGTCACCAAGCCCAGCGAGAGCATGCATTTCTAGGAAATTCTCAGGT
>CAUYLG010076474.1:0-12512 GCA_963573385.1 Cacajao melanocephalus
TATTAGACAAAACTCTGTCTAATATATATAAATATATTTTTTAATTATATATATAATATAAATATATATTTTAATTATATATATAAATATAATATATATTTTAATTATATATAATATATATAATTTATATTTATATATATAATATATATATATTTATATATATATATATATATATATATATATTAGACAGAGTTTTGGGCAGCCTAATATATATATATATATATATTAGCCTGATATATATATATATTAGTTTTGGGTAGCCTAACATATATATATATGGAGTGCAATGGCATGGTCTTGGCTCACCGCAACCTCCACCTCCCGGGTTCAAGTGATTCTCCTTCCTCAGACTCCCAAGTAGCTGGTATTACAGGCATGCACTACCATGCCCAGTTAACTTTGTATTTTTAGTAGAGATGGGGTTTCTCCACGTTGGTCAGGTTGGTCTCAAATTCCCGACCTCAGGTGATCTGCCCTCCTTGGCCTCCCAAAATGCTGGGATTACAGGCATGAGCCACTGCACCTGGCCAAAAAATCCTTATACCTTAAAGATCATAGTTTTACAGGACATTGTATTTATTAACATATCGAAAATATGTAAATATTATGGAGGAGAAAATTTGGATTCCATCTAAGACACATCTAATTACTCAATATTTTTCACCCCATATATTTAAGTGAAAAATTGAGGAACCAATGAGTGAAATAAAATAAATCAGGAGAGCTCGGACTGAGCATGCTGGCTCTTGCTTCTACACCCAGCACTAGGGAGGCTGAGGTGGGAGGATTACTTTAGGCCAGAATTTTGAGAAAGACCATGTCTAAAAAAAAAGAGAGAGAGAGAGAGAGAGAGAAACATGGATTTTCTTTCTTTCAGAATTTTTAGCCACAGAGATATACAAGGCCCCCAACAAAAAATGTCCCAGTCTATAATAAAACCAACATAGTCAAGACTTAAAAGCTAATTCCTCTGGCATGGGAATCAATATACTAGCTGCCATAATAACTAATTACCTAGATAATACTAAATATAAATGATAGTTACAAAATGACAGTCCAAGTTATAGTTAAACAAATTTAGAGATTATCCTTTTTTATCATCTGTAATACTTTGATATTTGAAGAAAACCAGAAGAAGAAGGAAAACACATTCCTAGATTAATTAATGCAATTCAGCTTCATCCAACAAACACTGAGTGAGTGACATGTGAAAGGGATTCCCTGCATAAAGATGGGTAATAAACACTCCTATCCTCAAAAACACCATCGTTTTCCTAGGATATGGCACAACGGTCTATTTTCTTTTTCTCTTTCATGTTGGAACTCACAGGTATATAATGGGGTTAGAGAGAAGAGGTCTCAGTGTTACCCTGTCACAATGTAAAGCAATACCAGGAAGAACTCAGCCAGAGCCCATGGAGGGAGCATTTAGATCCAGTCCTAGGCAAAAAGGAATTGCCCATTCCAGTGTGTGTATAGTGTCAATTTTATGTACAATAGCTAATATTTTTCTTCTAATAGGTCTGTGAAATATAATTATTTTTCTTTATTTCACAAATCAGGAAGCTCTATAGAAAACTGATTTGTCCAAGACTATATTAGTGATCTTCCAGCAATCAATCCTGTTTCTTCACTATTATAACCCAGGACATTTCACTATATTTAAAGTCAAAACACCAAAATGTGTGAGATAGCAAAACTATGGTAATTCATAAATTGCATGCTTACTTCGGTTTGTTTATGTATTTGCTTTGGAATTTCATTATCAAATTTATCCTTCACATTTGAATAATAACTTGATGGGTAATCTAATATTTACAGAAAAATCATAGCAAAATTCTAAAAGGTATGGGTTTTTGAAATCTGTGGACTTAATAGACTTTCCTATATGATGAATAATGCGTTTTCCCCATTGCTTTCTTTGCTATGTTTTCACTTAATCTTTTTATAAAGACACACTGGCAGTAATACTGACAAGAATATCTCTTCCACAGCATTTTTATCAGCTCCAGTCTAAATGATAGTCTTTTCCACTGTTATTTTCAGGTTATATGGAAGAATTCTGGCAAGTAAAGTATCACATATGATTTTATTATTAGAATTATTATAAAGTTATTATATTGTAAATTTGTTATATTATTATGTACCTTAACAAGGTCAAACATTTTAGGAAACATTTATAAGGCAGCACCATAAAGAAGGCATTTTCTTCTCACTCCATTTTCTGGGAGCTAGTTAGATTTCACCTTCAAATCCTTGAACTTTATGTAACCTGAATCAAAACTGAACTTCTTATTCAAAACAGGCAAACATATATGTATATATATTCACTAACTTACATAGATATATAGAAAAATATATTCTAGATTTTTACATGACATAAATTTTTATTCATAAACAAGGGTACTTTCTAAATGATGAATAAATAATTTAATAATTCAAGAAAGGGGTAGAAATTAAATTCTGGGTCAGACATCATGGGCTCAATCTTAGTTTTTTAGCTGTGTGGCTTTGGACAGTTACTTAATTTAATCTTTTGTGCTTCAATTCTTCATCTATAAAATAGAAATGATAGAAAAACTTACAGTACTGTGCGTGTGTGTGTGTGTGTGTGTGTGCACATGTGTGTGTGTAAAGTGCTAAGAATAGTCCCTGTCACATATTCAACATTATCTAACACTAGGGAATTATTATGGATAGTATAATTATTATCCTCTAAAATGAGAATGCAATTGTCAAATTGCTCATTATATTTGTCAAGTTCTCTTTCCAACAGTCTTCATGGGAGAAAAAAATTGCCCCAGTAGCTTTTATGTTTCCCCCATTCCAGTGTTTTTAACTCTAAATAAAACTTAAGCAGGCTATATAAAAATGTGTCAATGTAATATTAGATCTTATAGCTCTTTGCTTAAAATCTCACTTTAAAAACTTCAGTTTCATATTTTTTAAAACTTTTTTGACCACACAAATTTTAGGGTATCGAATGAAAGCTGAGAACCCTTCTTTTAAACAAACTGTACCTATGTGTCTCAAAATTAAACATATACACAAATACGCAGATATATGTGTGTATGTATTTCAGGAAGTAATGGATCCCTCGATCCATTCAATGATTCCTAGGGATTATGGAGCCACGTTAAAAACACCTATTCTATGGAAGGAGAAGTAAAATTTTGTGATAGAAATAATGGACACCAAACTGATAAAGAGTATGCCAAACTCATTAGAAACTAGGCATCCAGGAAATATTAGAACAGGTCACCTGCATCAGTGACAGAGAGTTTACAAAAGATTTTAACCACTGTCATGAATATCCAAATCCTCAGCCTTCTAATGACCAGGGTAGTGGACATCTAATTACAATCTCTAAAGTGAGACAAAGCTAGGCAAACCTACAGTGTGTATTATTTGAGGGTTCTGGCTCTCAAATACACATGCAGAGACCCTATTGAAGGTAAAGACTCCTTTTATGGCTCTAGCTAAAAGTCTACATTAAAACAGTGTATTAGCCTCCCCTAAGACTTCCCCCACCCCCTGCCTAGGAATAGGTAGAATACCTATATGACCTGGTTTTTCTAGAGCTACTGCTGAATTATCAATAGCATCCCCATTCATTCTCAAAAATATCTGGTTTGAACAATAAATTACATAGTCACTGCAAATGTACAGGCAAGATATGGGAAACTGAAAGGAATGCAGAGGAAAGTAACCATTTTCTCCCTCAGTGCTGGAATAGAATTTTTTAACATACAACTGTGGGCCTTCCATTCAAAATGCAATTTGATTTTCTTTTTCTTTTTTTTTTTTTGAGTCAGAGTCTCACTCTGTCACCCAGGCTGCAGTGCATTGGCATGATCTTGGCTCACTGCAACCTCCACCTCCCAACTTCAATGACTCTCCTACCTCAGCCTCCCAAGTAGCTGTGATAACTTGTGACTGCTACCATGCCCGGCTAATTTTTATATTTTTAGTAGAGACGATTTCACCATGTTGGCCAAGCTGATCTTGAACTCCTGATCTTCAACTCCTGATCTTGAAATCCTGATCCACCTGCCTCAGCCTCCCAAAGTGCTGGGATTAGAGGTATGAGCCACCACACCTGGCCGAAATGCAATTTGGTTTTTTAAGAGGAGCAAGTGCCTCCCACCAGTAGCAAGATAAACAAGCCTTTCCTTCTGCCCCATCAGTGTGGGTGAAGAGACACTTCTGTGACACTGGCTTTTAAAAGAGAAGATACCTGGGAATCAGCAATTCTTAACCCTTCACTATATTGCATAAATATCTCTATCCCCTAACAGCATATCCTTAATGTCCTCCTCCTGAGGCCTAAGGCCATAATAGAGGGGGGATATTTTCCAGTCAGCACAGTAAGCCGACCCCCACAATATCTGTCTAACCCTGGTTAATGTGTTGAGTCTAAACCCCTATGATGCTCTCTGTTAAACTACCTGCCTATGACACTGCCTGGGTTCATTAATGTCACTGTTGACAAAGCCTGCCCACAGTGTTCCCCTGGCATAAAGAATAAATGTTTTTAAAAACATGCACATAAAAATACTCCTTGTAGATTTTCTAGAAAAAATGATTCAAGTGGAACATAAATCATGTTCTATGTTTAACTATTGCTAACAAACAGTACCAAATGGCAAAGAGGTCTACTGAGAAGAGTAAATCAGATATCATTCATATGGTAGAAATGGTCTGAGAAGTACAGGAGAGCTAGCACAAAAAATTATTTACACCATTAATGTGCTGTCATTGCCTTCCAAACATCTGAGGAGGACTTTCCCCTCTATCATTTCCAGAATTATCACATTATAGTCTCTCTCACTCACTTAAATAAAGATATAAAATACAATCACCACCTACACAGCACTCTCCAAGCTAAAGCCAGTAGGAGTATTGACTACGGTAAGACTGCAGAAGCTAAGGTGACAAATCTAATTTACAAGGCATTCCCTCCACATTTCTTTGAAAGGAGCTGGGTAAGGCTCTTAAGCAGAGGCTCTGTGACATTCATAATTTATTTTCCCTCCCAATATCCTTTTTATCAGTAAGTGAGAATAGCAGTATGCATCTCCTTCTAATGAGTTTTTTAAAAGAAAATGAAGAAATAAATATCCAGCTCTATACATGTTTGGAAAGAGGAAATGGTTTTGTTTTGTTTTGTTTTCATCAAGTGTCTCAGGAATTGGATACCTTTAATGCAGCACACTAATAGCAACCTCCTAAAACGATATATTAAAAATAAAAAGGCAAAATTCCTCAGTAGGAAGGCTTGTTTTACAAAGATAAACCTTTATTGCTAAAAATCAATAGAATTTTAGAGACCTCAGAATGTTATAATAATTGTTGCCATATCAACAATTATTTGAGCTGCTAAGCAGTTTGCACTATATGTTCATCAAATTACTTTGCTGATAAGAAAATCTGGGTTTTTCAACAGTGTTGTGTCTTTATTAAAACAAACAAACAAACAAAAAAAACCCCTGATTTTTCAAACAGTTAAATGTGGAGTTCCTTTCTTACCAAGCTATTAATATTGGTAATAGTATATATTTTTTTGCTAACATTTATTGAGTATGTCTATATTCTGCCTACTTTGCTGCATTACCTTATTTAAACCCAACACAACTCTATGATGTAAGTGATTTAATTAATCCCACTTAATCGATAACAAAAAGAAAGGTCAAATTATCTGCCAAGTTTGTATGGGTATTAAGTGAAGTATCTTTTAACCACTACGCTATAATAACATCTTGGAGAAGAAAATTAATGTATTTTAAAGATGCATTTTAACACTAAAAAGAACATCTGAATTGAGTGTACATGAAATGTTATCATTTTAGGGTGGCATACAACAGATTTATTTATAAATAATGAAGAGAATCCCTAAAATAGACAACAAGAATGAAAACCAGGTTAAGCCAAGGGCACAGATAATCATAATATAAAAAATTTGGATCATAAATAATAGTGATTGCAATATTTGTAATGAAGAAAGTGAAACTTTCACTCTACCAATATCAGATCACATATTCTAAGAACATTTAGTTTGGTTTACAGTTTTAAAATGGATACAGAGAAGTGTTGCCAGATGAGGGCCAGCATAATTTAGTGGTTAAGAATGTGAGTTCTGGCACCTGATACTTGGGTTTGAACTGTAAATCTACTTACTAGCCATGACCCTCAACAATTTATCTTATCTCTTACTGCTCCTATACTCTCAGCTGAACATTGAGAATAATAATAATAATAATAATAAATTTACAGGGTTGTTAGGAGGATTTAATGAGAGCAAATGTTAGTAAAAAAAAAAGCATTCAATTAATATTAATTGTTAATAATTCAAAGAGACACAGTTCAGAAAAATGAGACCTGAAATATCACTATGTAAGAAACAGATGAATAGAATTTAGAAAAATGGGGGAATCAATTTCCATGGCCTCCAGAATCACAGACTTTTAAAGAACTAGACAGAAATTACAGTGAAATAATTCTAGCCAAAGAAAGAAAGAACACTGCGAGAATTAGAACTTCCTCTAAGACAGAATGGACATCTTCAGAATTAGGCATTGACTTAGTAGATATATTGTAGAGAAACTTAAAAGAGGTTTGATCAAGATATCTTTTAAGCTTCCTTTAAAATTTAAGATTCTATGAGAAAAAAGTGACCTTAGACAATCATACGAAGCAACTTCTCTTACTATAAAAGTCAGCCTAGGTAGAAAAACCAGTCAACAATATCTAATCACCTTATCTTTGAAGCCTAATATTTTCTAAAATTTCTAGCTCAAATTGATCCTTCAATTCTCTGAATTGTTAGCATTCATGTAAATAAAACACAGATGTTCACATTTTAAAAATATGCAGCTTTATAATATGTCTAGCTTTTCCAATTGATTTTTCAAAATTCCAAATCAGTGATCAGTGCTGGAAGACTAGAGATCATGCAATATATTGCTCTTCTCTACCTTATGGTATTTATTACTTTGTTAGAGAAGTTAATGCTAAGCAAATCGTGATTTTCTGTTCAGATCTAAAGCATACTGTTGAACAGAAAATTCAACATAAATCCAAGAAATTTACTTGGAACAATTATACTTTACTTGTATAACCAAAAGCTGAAGAAGAAAGTTATCTAGGCATTTCAGAAGTAAAGATACGTCTGTTTCCAACATTTGCACAAATAACTTAAATAGACTTAATTATAAGCCAATCCTTTATCAATACAGTGTATTTTTTTATTTTCAGAAAATTGGAAAGTGTTATCAGTAGTAACATTTCTCATGCCAGAAGCATATCTATGTTGCTTTTTTTAAAAATAAATTTCCTGAAAAAAATGTCCACTGTAGAATGCTTATTGTATTATGTATGGGTTGCATCACATGTTTCAGAATTAAAATAATTGCTTTCTTCATTTCTACCTATAATAAAAACCTATTAATTTAGATTAATAATTGATTGATTATATATAATTCATCCTATAGATGCCTATTATCTCTTTATAAATTAAAATCACTTTCTCTCTATGATCCTTGTCCTACAAAAATAAAATCGAAATTTAAATAAGCATTCCTTTTACTTCAAGAAAAGTAGAGAAAAGAACTCTCAATGTAATCTTCCTGTTTAAAAAGAAGTCTGTTTGGATTGCTCATCCTTTAAAAAAAACTGACTTTATCTTGATTTATGAAGAAATAGTTTTTTTCGGAGTTTTAATTTAGTACAACATAAAGGCAAAAGAATATATAATTAATTATATTAATAAATGATTGCACTTTTCTTTTCTATATCTATCTGATATAGATAGATACACAGATGGATAGACAGATCACAATTTCAAGTAAGTCAAGATAAAGGCATTGAAACAAATATTAAGTTCAAATTCTAAGAAGTACAGACCTCTCCAAAAAATAGATCCTTGTAGTAAAAACTTAGGAGTTTCTAAATCAGAATGCCTAGATTTGAATCTAGGATCCATCAGTTAAGTAAACTTCAACAAGCTACTTAATCTTTCTAAACATCAGTGTTTCCACCTCTGAAAGAGGTTTCACAATGTTATTTATTCTCATAAAATTCTGACCAATTGATAACATAAAGTATCTAAAGCATTTTGAATTTGTACTTAGCATATAGTAAGCATTATGTAACTGTTTTAAATTACTGTTGTTATCATTAGTAGTATCTGGTTATTCATAATCCACTTAAGGGGCATAGCCCTGGACAGGTAACCAAGCCATTTAAAGAGCAGAATATAAAGCAGACTCCTCTCTACCGAGGGCTTTCTTGGTGCCCTGAGGCTTCACAGAATGAATTACAATGTGTGGCCATGTTTCCAATGCTCTACAACTACGTGTTCTAGAACCATGGTACTGAACAAAGCTAACCAGGACATATGGGACAAATCCATTTGATACTGCCGTCTTAACCAGCAGTCTCTAAAATCAGAGGGGAAAAAAATTAACACAACATTTTGAACATGCACCTTGAAATAAATACATGATCTACGCAAACAATCCACTGTACTAGTAAATTACATTAAAAAAACATTCTGAAGAAAGAACTAAACAAAAATATGAACCTTTCTTCAAACTGTTTCTCTGGAAATACTTCAGGTTAAGAAAAACAGGGAATGTCATCTGTGTCACCAGCAACATTGTTTACTATTGGTGAAAGGCATCTAGACCAAAAGGATTGTGATTGAACTATAAAATCATTTTGGGACTCACAGACCTCAGCCTCCTTGTATACAGTGTGTTCTTGCTCCCAAGGGTAACCCCTGAGGGGACATACGCTGTTCCCAAGATACAGGTTTCTGGGGAGTATGAATGAGCCTTACCCAATGCAAGGTGGTCCATGCCTACCCACATGGTTTCCTCAGCTTAAAACAGAGTTGCAACACGAAGGAGGGAAGTAAATTGTTCCTGAGCACCTATAGGGACTCCTACTGAATAAGTACCTGATATTATCCTGTTGACATTCTGTGTTTCCTGCCCTGTATCCTGCTAAACCAAGTAAACCTGCTGCCAGACCTATTATGTCATGCAAGTGTGAATGTCAAGCCAAAGCCACCTAGTTCACTGCTGGTGGCCATACAGACACAAGCATATACAAAAATACATTATGTTCTTCATCTATATTCATGTATTGTTTTAAGCACCATGCTTTTGAGTACACTACTTCGGTACACATACTTTCAGAATACTTTAAGTACGCTGTTTGTAATAAGCTTAGGATACAGTCTTTTTTCACTTCGTGTTTTTTTTCCCTTTGGTGATTTTGACAGATCCTTCTCTTTGGTCATTTTAAATCTCTGCCTCTCTCTGCAAGTATTACTTCCTATAGAACTTTTAAAATGAAAACCCGGAAATTCCATTGTCAAAAATCTTGCTTTAACAGGACAGTTTCAGGAAATACAAATACTAAAATATCTTCCTGATGTTCTTCATTCCAAAACTTTTTCCTTTAGAAGATATTAGGATATATCCACAGAAGCTTTAGAAACTAAAAGGTTGTGGGAGAGGTAATTCTAAGTTTTAAATTTAATATGCTTTATATTACTTTCATTAAAACATGCTATGCCAAAAATAGAACAATTTCTTCCATTCTTGACACTATCCTTAATACTGGAGAAACGATTTATTCCACTCTTGACACTTTTACCACTTCCTGTGAAATTTCCTATAGAGTTGTCTTTCATTACCCCATTTTGGGGCACAAATGGTTTTAAATACATCTATTTTAAAACTTACCCTGAAACATGCAACATCAGCAGCATGTAGAAGACAAAGAAGAGGTTATGAGTATACCAGAAGATATCATAGTTAGAAACTCTGCAAAAACAAATAAATTCATTTTAATGCTACTTTACATTCCATCTTACTAAAAATATCAAAAATATCATGTATCATTTCAAACATATCTCATAATTTTAGAAAGCTAACATATGAATACATCTGATATTTATCTATTAATACCAAAGTATTAACACATCACATAGAGAGAACTGACAAAAATTATGAGTAAGACTTTACCACATGGAAATAATTAAGTTGTTTATTTTCAAGTTATTATGATATAAGGCTAAGAAGCAGATAGTTGTCTGCTAACACGTACCTTGGCTCTTATTTTATCGATATTCTAAATTTTCAAATAATTTCCAAAAAGTAAACATGCTCCTCTTTCAATACATATTTTGAGAGTAGTTCAAGGAAAACTTAAAAACGGAAAAATTAAAATAAATGATAACCAAAGTATTATATTTTTTCCTGGACAGTGTAACAAGAATGATACCTTGATGTTATTACTCTGGGGGAGGACAAATACTCTGAATAGAAAGGGAATGAGACACATACTCTACAGAATGTTTGAGAGAAGTAAAACAGGAACAGTTATTTTATTTCATATGTCTAGAGTGGATTTTATATATTAGAATCTTGGAAGTAGAGGGCAGATACTTACAAAAGCTTCCTAGATGGTTCTGATACTTCCCCTAGACTCTTAAAGGAACCTTTATTTAAGCAGCAGGAAACTGCTTTACATTTTCTCCACTCATAGTATTTGCTATCATAAACAATATCATTACCCTCCCTTGTAATATATACAAAATTCTGATCCTTTTTTTAATCAAAACTATTAGAAGCTGAATTGCAAGATTAAGGGATACACATTTGTAATGCTTTTAATACACACTGCCCATTGCCCTCTAAAAATATATTTATTAATTACAAACCCAACCATAGAGTACGAGTGCCTATTTCCCAAAACTCAGACCAAATATTATGTTTTCATTATTTTTTTATAAGTAGGATGGAATATCATTTCATATGTGTATTACTTACTTTTAATTCTTCGGTGACCTTTCTGTTCATAATCATTACTCATTTCTATAGAGTATTTTTAATTAATATGTGTAATTTATCAAGACCTACATTTGCTTAAACTTTACTTTCCTCATAAGCTTGTAATGTCACCTTTGTTATCTAGCAGGTTCTTATATATAGCAAGGTCCTTTACAGGGCTTTTTACTGACTTTGTCCCTTGGTTCAATGTGTTGGTCATTTTTGCAAGTTAATTTCTGCTCTCTTTTAAGTTACTGAAGTTTAATCATTCTAATGTTTAGTAAGGTACATCCCTCCTTTTACTCCTCTTTTGAAATATGCACTTGGATGTGCCCTCAGATGAACTTTGGAATCACTTTGCTAAATTAAAAAAACAAGCAAAATAACCTGTCTGAGAATGTTACTGAAATTGCAACACTCCTAAAAAAAAAAAAAAAAAAAATTGAAGGTTCAGCCACAGGGGCTAATGTCTGTAATCCGACACTTTGAGAGGCAGAGGTGAAAGGAGTACTTGAGCCCAGGAGTTCAAGACCAGCCTGGGTAGCATATTGAGACCATGTCTTTACAAAATAAATACAAAATTAAAATTAGCCAGGCGGTGTGTGCCCATGATCCTAGCTAATAGGGAGGCTGAAGTGGGAAGATCACTTGAGCCTCAGAGGTCAAGGTTGGGGCTGCAGTGAGCTGTAATCTCACCACTGCATTCCAGCCTGGATAAGAAAGATCCTGTATCAAAAGATAATAATAATAATAAAATAATTAAAAGGAAGAACTATTCTTTATAGTATACAGCCTTTACTCAAATCTCTACATATCTCTCAGTGAACATATTTGTTTTGTCTCTAGATATTTTATGTTTTGCTGCAATTTTGAGTGGTAGATTTTTATTTTATTCAATTTTTCAAACTGATTATAGACAATATACAGAAGAATTGCTTTTATCTTTGTTTTATATTCACTTACCTTTTTCAACTCTTTTTCCTGGTGTTAACACCAATTTTGTCCATAATTCTCTTGGATTCTCCTAGAAACCTAATAATTACCATTATTTCCAGAAAGAGTAGATATAATTCCGGAATTGTATCTTGAAATACATCTTGTGGGTGTTTTTTTCAAAATTCTCAAGAATTATATCTACTTTTCTGGAAATAATGGCAATTTATTGTTGCATTTTTTCTAATAATTCGAAATGTTTCATTTTTTACTATATGTAAATATTGGTAGAATTAAAAATACTTAGTAACTGCCATTTTAAAATAAATTGAGATGAGAATATGCATTCCTGTCATCTAATAATGGGATATATTAATTATTTTAATAGATTGACCTATATTGAACTCTCCTCGAATTAGGAGGCTACATTTCATTATCAGAAATCAAACATTGGGGACGTATTTATTCACTTGATTTGTCTAACGCTTTAGTTTCTCACTGGTAAAAAAAAAAAAAAAAAAAAAGTTAAAAGAAAAGAGATATATGTCTCCATTATCCACTTAAGAATTTCAAGGTTCTAAAAATAACACTTACAGCAAAGCAAACTAGATGTTATAGCAAATTACAACAGATCATAAAAAGCACGGAAGATTGAGAAGTGCTTAAACTGTTTATGAGAGCAAGTATAAAAGCGCAGTTCAGAATAGAGGCTAATCTTTTTATTCTATTTGACAAAAC
>CAUYLG010076477.1:0-38277 GCA_963573385.1 Cacajao melanocephalus
GGAGTTTGAGACCAGTCTGACCAACATGAAGAAACCCCAAAATACAAAAATTAGCTGGGCGTGGTGGCACATGCCTATAATCCCAGCTACTCGGGAGGCTGAGGCAGGAGAATCACTTGAACCCAGGAGGTGGAGGTTGCAGTGAGCTGAGATCGTGCCATTGCATTTCAGCCTGGGCAACAAGAGCAAAACTCTGTCTCAATGTTACTACTACTAATAATAATAATTTCTCTCTCTTTATTGATATTCTCTACCTGGTAAGACATTGTTCTCTTGGTTTCCTTTAGTTCTTTATATTTCATTTACTGTAACACTTTGAGCATATTTAAGAGAGTTGACATAACTGTTCTAGCAAGCCCAATGCCTGGGCTTCCTCCTGCACAGTGTCTTTTCCCTGTGAGTAGGCCACACCTTCTTGTTTTCTTTGCATGTCTTCTTTTTTGTTTATTATTAAAAATTAGATGTTTTGAATATCATACTGTATCAAGTCTGGAAATTAGATTTCTAAACACACTTACCTCCCTGCCCCATGGGTTTTGTTGATAGTATTTGTGGATTGTGGTTTGTTATCTGCTTTTTTAGTAACTTTTCTTAAATATTTTTGTAAAGTCTACATTTTTATCATGTGTGGTCACTGAAGTCTGTGGTCACCTAGTACCCTCACAGTTGCCTTAAATACCTGGAGCCTAAGAAAGAAAGAGAAGTATTCTCTAAGTCCTTGAAGACTGGCTTTGTGTGTTGGGGCACTCTTTCAACTATCCAGGCTGTAGTCTTCACTTCTAGCTTGCAAGGGGCCTGAAAGCTAGTGAGATATGAGACCTTAAGGTCTTGTCAGGTATTTTCTGAATAATTGTTCAGCCCTGCACGTGTGCATGACTTTCTTATTTCTCTAGTATATACAAGAACTTTTTAAAGTTCTTACTCCCCCAAGTATTTCCTTTGGTAACCTCTTCCTTCCCATGCTTTTCCATTTGATTGTTGTTTATTTTAACTGTCATCCCTTGCCCCAGACTCCTATAGCCAATACTTTTGTCTTTAAGTTCTTTCAACAAATGCCCCTCAGGAAGCTGTTCCAAACCTGGGAACACTCCAAGCGAGGCAAAACAAAAAAAACAAGCTCTTACACCAATCCTTTAGGGAGCCAGAGGACAGGTCAAAGTGGAATGCAACAATTCTTTGAGAATACGTTCTGTGTTATAACTATGCACCAGGGTAGGAGCTATACTCAAGGCACTGTGGAGGTTGGGGGATGGTAGACAGGCAATTTATAATGCCACAGCTCACTTGCTCTCTCACCACAAAGCAGCCACTTCCTTTTTTTTTTTTTTTTTTTTCAAGACAGAGTCTTGCTCCGTCACCCAGGCTGGAGTGCAGTGCACTGCAACCTTTGCCTCCCAGGTTCAAGTGACTCTCCTGCCTCAGCCTCCCACCTAGCTAGGATTACAAGCACCTGCCATCATGCCCAGCTAATTTTTGTATTTTTGTAGAGATTGAGTTTCACCGTGTTGGCCAGCCTGGTCTTGAACTCCTGACCTCAGGTGATCTGCCCGCCTTGGCTTCCCAAAGTGCTGGGATTACAGGTCTGAGCCACCATGCCTGGCCAACAGCCATTTCTTTCTTCACCAAGCCTTCCCTGGCTGTTCTAAGTTTTTGACAAGCTCCAGACTTCTGTGAAAATGGATTCTAACACTTCTCTAGTTCATGCCTGGCTTGTTCTTGCTTTTGTGGAGGAATGATGTGCCAATGTATCCTCCTTCATGATCTTCAGTGACGTCATTTTTTGCCACCTGACTTTTGCACTTCTAGAAATAATCACATTTCTTTACAATATTCCTTCTACAACAGACATGTATGAAGTCATAGAGTGATATCACAAGGAATGACACCTCTGGCAGGCAAGGACTTAGAAATGTGTGTTCATTTTCAATCCTTTACGCTGTCTGTGTTGAAACAAATGATAAATATTATTTAACAACTTAGTCATATGTAAAACATATAAATTAGATTGAATTCTACTTCATTTTTTGTTTATGCTTGGCTAACGTATTTGGACTACTTTTTCTCCATCTGTTTTTTCATATCTACTCCCTTAGACGTTTCATTACTTCTTGGTTTGGCTATGTGGTCCCACTTCTCTTCATTTCCTCCTGGCTGCAGGCCATGAATCTCTAGATGTTTGATTGATCTGAGATCCTCAGAAAGCACACTTGCCTCTGCAATGTATCACCTGGAATTGGTCTGTTCCTTGTGTTCTGACATGGCTGCCACAAGAAGCCCATGCCCCATAGCTTCCTTGAGGAATCCTTGTATATAATAAGGCCTCACCATAGCATGGTAGTACCACATGAAAGCCAGCTAACTCTTGCTCCAAGGGGCAGGAACAGGAGACAGATGCTCACAAAAGCCTGCATTTGTGTTTGAGTGGATCCCTCCAGTCCTGACGACGTGAGGAGGAACTGAGGCCCCGCCCCACGACTTCCTGTGCCAGTACTGCCTGGCAGCAGATGGTTCACTCCAAGCCCCTCACTCTCCAGGTTCCACACCAAGATCCCGCCAATGTCCAGGTCTCTTTTAAGGCCTTGGAGGAGAAGGCAAGGAGGCTTAGCATAGAATCCAAGCCTCTTCCACTTCCCTACAAACCAGATCTTCCCCAACAGCTGGGCCTCAAGGGAAGAACGCTGCAATGGCGGATTCTGTCTTTAAACGATTTCCTCACGGTGGCAGTAGTGCTGCATATTTTCAAGGAAGCCTGCCTTGGAGCACTCTCCTCCTGCCCTTCCTGTCTGAAAAAACACCACCCAGAGACAAAGGTGCCACCAAACATGGCTGCCTTGCATTTTGTCTAGTTTGGGGCGATCTTCTCATACTGCTGCACTTTTGCTTTTGATTCCATCTGAAATCAAACTAAGGCCTAAACTACCCACTTTTATCAGGCAATATTATCTTTCAAGGACTCAATTTCCATTTAACCTAGTCTTTGCAGTTCGCTCTTAACTCAGTTTTACATCTCAAGCATTTTCCCTAAACTATCAAATTGTTTACTTCTAGGGGCAAGTCTCAAAGAGCTAGGCCTAGGAGGAAGAAGACAATTCTGTCTTTGTTTGTTTGTTTTTGAGACAGAGTTTTACTTTGTTGCCCAGGTTGGAGTGCAATGGTGCAATCTTGGCTCACTGGAACATCTGTCTCCTGGGCTCAAGAGATTCTCTTGCCTCAACCTCCCAATTAGCTGGGATTACAGGCACCCACCACCAGGCCCAGCTAATTTTTTGCATTTTTTTAGTGGAGACGGGGTTTCACTATGTTGGCCAAGCTGGTCTCGAACTCCTGACTCAGATGATCCACCCACCTCAGCCTCCCAAAGTGCTGGGATTACAGGGGTGAGCCACCGAGCCCAGTGGAAGAAGACAATTATGAAAAATTAAGGGCAAGATTGGGGCATTTCTAGACATCAGGCCATATGTTCCTCGACTTGGCTTGCTATTGTTAAAGACAAAATTATTCTGGCACTTGTTAAAGTGGTAAGGAAGACTCTATTCAAGACTATTGCAATAGGGACGTTGCAATAGGTGAGAAAAAGATCAGACTCCATTCTGAGCATAGCAAAGACAGCTGGGGATTTATAGTCAAGAAGCAGAGTGACGGGGGTCAGTGCATGGAACATCGCAGAGGAGACATCAAGAGTAGGGAAATTCTTGCTAAACTGAGTTAAGATTCTTGTTAAAACTGGACTAGGTAAGCCAAAGACAGGACTCAAGAATGAGTTCAGTCAAAAAGAGGGCTCAGAGGAACCTATGTACAACTTGGTCAAGGAGATAGTCTTTGTCAATATTCATGCCCTCAAGGAGTCTTTCTCCATTTACAGGGTTAGACTCTGTAAAATGAGAGGCACCTCTTTGCTTGGAGCCCTAAGAGGAAGGCTTAGATACTACTCATCCCTTCAAGCCATAAATGTTGACTTTGAGTAGTATACATATGTAAATATGTATAAACCCCAATCAGAAGTTACTAAAAGCTTGTCTCATGATTTCATCGTTTAACATGGGAACACAAGCATTTTCTCATATCATTAATTTTGTGCCTTATATTTTTAAATTTTTTATTTTACTTTATTTTTTGTTTGTTTTCATTGTATTTCTTCTCATTTGAAAAATACTTAGTTTCTTCAGAAAGTTAAGGAAAATATTCATTGAAATAAATGACAAATATTACTGAACAGCTTAGTCATATTTCAACTCATTAAATAGATTTAGGCTAATTCAGTTTTTGTTTATGGTTGGCTATAATATTTGGACCATTTCTCCTTCATATCTTTCTACTGGAAACAAAATATACCAGATGAAATAAAAATTCTCCTTAAAAGTGTCAAATAATTCACAAAAGAGAAACTCTCTGATTAAAATTCAATGGGCAGAGAGAATTAAGGGGAGCACCAGTCCCTTTGGCCTTTGGGGCATTTGCTTAGCTGGGTACTATTGGCTTTCATTTTCAGGGACCTCACACAGAGCAGAAGATAGAAAAAGCCTGAAGGGAACTATAAGTATTAAAAAATAAAATACACTTAGGGACTTTCCTTCAATGCAAGCGCCTATCCCAGATGGTTACAGGTTGGTTCTATGAATTTTTCTTTTTTTTTTTAGATGGAGTTTCACTCTTCTTGCCCAAGCTGGAGTGTAATGATGCAATGCCAGCTCACTGCAACCTCCACGTCCCAGGTTCAAGTGATTCTCCTGCCTCAACCTCCCAAGTAGCTGGAATTACAGATGCGTGCCACCATGCCTAGCTAATTTTTGTACTTTTAGTAGAGATGCCTGTAATCCTAGCACTTTGCTTTCCCATTGTTTTAGATTTTCCTTTGTATTGAAATATTTTATGCAGTTCATCCTTCTAGCCTCTCATTTAATGTCAATTGACCTCCCTTTCAAAACTTTTCCTAACGGTTTAGTGTTTTCCGATAGAAAGGCTTTTGGGAGGCATCTGAATTTCAATAATTTCATATTTGTTTTTTAATTCAAGTTGTCATTTTCTCATCTAGCTACTGTATTTGCTGAGTCAAAGGTCAGCTTGTTCAGAGGCTTTTAGGGACCTATCTAAAGCTGCTACGCTCCTTTAAGTGGGCTATAATTTATTTTCTTGGAGTTACTAAGTAACAAGTAGATGAAATTCCACAAGCCATAGAGTATAAAGTGTTTACTTTTGTAAGCTACTGGAATACCACCATCAAGGACAATAGCTAACAAATATGGAGGACTTAACTACGAACCAGGGAATATTCTAAAGATCTGAATACAATTTCATATATTTATTCCCCACAGCATCCTTCTAATGTAAGTAGTATGATTCTAGCCACTTAATTAATGAGGACAGGTAGCAAAGAAAGTTTAAATACCTTATGCAAGGTCACAGAAGAATAGTTAAAAACAAATTTTAAAATCAGATTAGTCAGGCTTCAGAATTCACATTCTTAAGATCTAGGTTAGGCAAACTGTCAGCTCACTTCCGAGGCACTTTGAGGAAGCCTCCCAACTTTTATTGGTTTTCCTGCATTTTCCAAGTCTCAGGTCCAGGGAGGACTCACATAACAAATTCATTTCTATCTTGTGTACTTGGCATACAGGAACAAGTGGCAAAAATAAGTCTGACTCAGTTGACCTTTCAATTATTAGTCCACCTGCTTCTCAGGTCAAGCCCTTTCCACAATCTGTTCCCTTTCATTGCAAGCTTTAAAACTTCAAAAAAGCCCATAAACTGATCTTCAATTGCATAAGCAGCCCAAAGGAGAAATTCCCATAAAGGCTGCACTTATCCCAAGCTACCTATAGGCTCCCTTTGGGTCAGAAAAAGAAGATAAATTGAGTTGGGAATGTAGAAATATGTAGTCACATTCAGGTTCCAATGTTTTAATTTTTAAAAATGCTGACATTGTTTAACTATATTTATGGGTATACGGGTATTCGCTATGGCTGTTTACCAAATATTTCCATTACTCCCCCTGGATACTGTTAAGAGAGTGGTATTTGGCTAAGGGGTGGAGTCAAACCCATGGATCTGATTAAATAAATACCTAACCTACCCCTGAAATCTTGCCAGAACCCTTTATAGGAGAACATAATGAGGACCCGTAGAGTAAGACAGCCAGATTACATAGTCCATACAGGTTAGCCATTTGATACACAGAGAAGTAGAGAAAAATGAAGAGTGGATTCAAGAGGGGAAAATAGAAATAAATATCAGGGGGAAAAAAATTCAACATACGATATTATGCAATTTGTGTTTAAAGAAAAAATACATACAGATCATAGTAATATAATAGGTCATTTTGTGTTCACTTATCTGAATTCTATGTTTTCTAAATATTCTGTATTGAAAAAGAGTCTATTTATTAGAAATAGAAATAGTTCTATCTATAGGTATTTCTATAAATAGAAATACTTATCAATAAATAGCTATTTTCATATTTTTAAATCATACTTTTGGATAACTAAAGTACTACTGTCAAAATGCTCATAATATAACAAAGAGAAAAAGTATAAAAGAAAAAATATGGAGGAAAATGCCCAATTTTTGTAAACATGTATTGTATATACAAATGAAAATTTATCAGCCAGGCGCAGGGGCTCACACCTGTAATCCCAGCACTTTGGGAGGCCAAGGCAGGCAGACCACCTGAGGTTAGGAGTTCGAGACCAGCCTGTCCAACATGGAGAAACCCTGTCTCTACTAAAAATATAAAAATTAGCTGGTCCATTGTACTGGTACCAAAATAGAGACATAAACCAATGGAACAGAACAGAGGCCTCGGAAGCAACACCACACATCTACAACCATCTCATCTTTGACAAACCTCACAAAAAGAAGCAATGGGGAAAGGACTCCATGTTTAATAAATGGTGTTGGGAAAACTGGCTAGCAATATGCAGAAAGCAGAAACTGGACCCCTTCCTGACATCTTACACTAAAATTAACTCCAGATGGATTAAAGATTTAAACATAAAACCTAATACCACAAAAACTCTAGAAGAAAACGTAGGCAAAACTATCCAGGACATAGGCATAGGCAAGGACTTCATGACTAAAACACCAAAAGCAATGGCAACAAAAGGCAAGATAGACAAATGGGATCTAATTAAACTCTAGAGCTTCTGTACAGCAAAAGAAACAATCATTAGAGTGAACTGGTAACCAACAGAATGGGAAAAAATTTTTGCAAGCTACCCAGCTGACAAAGGGCTAATATCCAAGAATCTACAAAGAACTAAAACAGATATACAAGAAAAAAACAAACAATCCCATTCAAAAGTTGTCAAAGGATATGAACAGACACTTCTCAAAAGAAGACATATATGAGGCCAACAAACATATGAGAAAATGCTCATCATCACTGGTCATTAGAGAAATATAAATCAAAACCAGATCAAGGTATCATCTCACACCAGTTAGAAGGGTGATCATTAAAAAATCTGGAGACAACAGATGCTGGAGAGGATGTAGAGAAATAGGAACACTCTTACACTGTTGATGGGAGTGTAAATTAGTTCAACCATTGTGGAAGACAGTGTGGCGCTTCCTCAAGGAGCTAGAAATAGAAATTCCATTTGACCCAGCAACCCCATTACTGGGTATATACCCAAAGGATTATAAATCATTCTATTATGAAGACACATGAACACGTATGTTCATTGTAGCCTGTGTACAATAGCAAAGACCTGGAACCAACCCAAATGCCCATCAATGATAGACTGGACAAAGAAAATGTGGCACATATACAGCATGAAATACTATGCAGCCATAAAAAACGATGAGTTCATGTCCTTAGTAGGGACTTGGATGAATCTGGAAACCATCATTCTCAGCAAACTGACATAAGAACAGAAAACCAAACACCGCATGTTCTCACTCATAGGTGGGTGTTGAACAATGAGAACACGTGGACTCAGGGAGAGGAGCATCACATACTGAGGGCAATTGGGTGGGGGCTAGGAGAGGGACAGCGGGGGATGGGGAGGGTAGAGAGGGATAACATGGGGAGAAATGCTGGATATAGATGAAGGGGGAATAGAGGTAGCAAACCACCTGGTTATGTATGCACCTATGCAACAACCCTGCATGACCTGCACATGTACCTCAGAACTTAAAGTAAAATTAAAAAAAAAAAATAGCTGGTCACGGTGGTACACACCTGTAATCCCAGCTATTCAGAGGCTTAGGCAGGAGAATTGTTTGAACCCAGAAAGCAGAGGTTGCAGTAAGCCGAGATCGCATCACTGCACTCTAACCTGGGTGACAGAGCAGGGCTCTGTCTGAAAAAAAAAAAAAATTATCAATATATTTAGGTAAGTAAAGCAAAAAGATGTGATCAGTGTTTGTCTCAAGACTGTGAAATTATAAATAGGGTGAACATTCCTTTCAGTTTGCCTTAGGAAGTCACAGTTCACACAGTTGTCCAACTTGGACAATAAATTATATAATTATCTAAGGAGGATACACAATATATATTCTCTACCCAACTGCCCAATTAATTATTTAAAATGTGTTGTTTCTATATTCATCCAAATCATCACCTATGTGAAAATTAAAACATGAATACATATGAGGCATAAAAATATAAAAGCATAAGAAAAGGTCATAAGATAAAGTTGATAATGTTTTAACATATTAGTTCAAAACCTATGGAAGAGCTTAACTCTAATGTCCTTAAATGATAATAGCGAAATATGAGTATTGACTTTGAACATCAAATTTGAGCAACTGTAATATTTATTAGTGAGTTCTCCATCTGGAAAGACATTTAAAAAGAAGGATGTCATTTTGGTTACTTTCTAAAATACGTGAGCCAGAAAATGAAGTAGGCCGTAAGAGCCTGGGAAACGAGCCAGGTCAAAGACCACAACATTTGATGGAGACAGATAGCCTCATACAAGCTTTGGAGTTCCAGCAATTTCTTTTCCTCACGCATGGATTCCTTGGACTTGAACCTTGCATCAGAAAACTTGAAAATGAGGAAAATCCTACATATCTAATGGTGACTGATGAGGAGATCTGTGAAGCTGCAGTAGAGGAAACTGAATTACTGAAAAGAAAAGATGCCTGATGAGAACGGGTGATTTTAGACCTCAGTTTGATTGTACATGGAAATCAAAAGCAAAAGGGCGGTAATGTGAGCAAGTTTCTTCCAATTGGGTAAGATACAAGGCAGCCATGTTTCCTGGTTACTTTGCCTTTTAGTGTTTTTTTTTTTTTTCAGACAGAATGGGCGGGAGAAGAGGGCCTGGGGGCAGGGTTAGTTGGCTTTTCTGGACCCATACTGCCATCGCGAGGAAGTAGTTTGGCAAAAGCCAAAGCTTTGGGTTTGAATGTCCCTCCTATCTAGCCGTTAAGAAAGATTTGGCCAGGCACAGTGGCTCAGGCCTGTAATCCCAGCACTTTGAGAGGCCAAGGCGGGCAGATCACCTGAGGTCAGGAGTTCAAGTCCAGCCTGGCCAACATGGCAAAACCCCGTCTCTACTAAAAAAATACCAAAATTAGCTGGCCATGGTGGGGGGGCGCCTGTAATCCTCGCTATTCAGGAGGCTGAGTCAGGGAGAATCAGTTGATCCCAGGAGGCGGAGGTTACAGTGAGCTGAGATCATGCCACTGCATTCCAGCCTGGGCGACAGAAAGACTCCCTTTCAAAAAAAAAAAAAAAAAGATTTAGTAAATTCAAAGTTTCAACAGGCCCTGACCCCAAGATGGGACTTTTCAATTTCAACTCTTAGGCTTTCCAAGAGCCCAGTCACGACAAAGGAAAAATCTCAGTGAAGAAGCTGCTGAGTTAGGGGCCAGGACTGGTGCAGGACTTTGGTTTCTTCTCACTGTGGGCAGGACTACAGAAAAATTACAATCTACACACAGCTTCTGGGCATTGGTCTCCTGGCCCTGCCCTTTGGACCATGAGGCAGTTGGGTTGGCAAAAGATATCCCTGTACTTTGGGATATGAGTCCCAGTGTTAGCAACGTTAGAATGTGGGGAGGGGGGAATGAATCTCATTCGGGATAGCATGTAACAGCAGCTGGAAAGCTTTCCAAAGGTCTCAGGGACACTCAAAAGTCTGGTGCCTCTATTGCCTACAGCAAGAGGGATCTGAGAAAAAGGAGCATGTGTCACTGTGCCAAGTCAATAAATTCCAGAACATCAATAGGAGTGCAAATATACACAACCTCAAGGCCTGGAGGTATTTTCTGAGCCCAGGAGGTAACAGCTACAGTGGCTTTGCAGCATTTTTTCTAGGGTCCAGTGTGAAGGCACAGCCACATGGAAGGATCTGCTCTCATTTCAGCTCTCTTAATGGGACAGAAATGGGTTCTTCAGCTTTCTTCTAAGGAAGATGAGGGCTTTAATGCTCAGGATCTAACTGTTCATTAAGATTAGCAAGTATTGTTCACTGTGACTGCTTCTAGCCTTTTTCTGATGAAGATTCCTTGTAGACCTGACAAGATATCCTTCTTCAGGGAGTTGGGTACGTCAGGACCCCCAGAAAACTTGCCTTTTTAGTGCCACTCTTTTGTACCAGAGATGATCTTTGTACATGATCCTTTGGAGAAAATGCTGAGCAGTCCATGAAAACAAGCATTAATATTTTGATCTTCTTTCTTCTGCTCTCTTCTAAATCGATTCCATTTGAATATTTGCATGAATACATGTATGTGTGAGCACTCATGGGTTTATTGGTATGGCTTTAGGCTTCCCCGTAGCTTGCAGATCTCCTTCGGTTTTGAAATTTTTCCATTTATCATACTTTTCCCTTTTATTGAAAGGCCACCTCATGGGTCACTAAATATCCTTCAGGTGATTGGATTTTGTGTTACTTACAACTTTGCTTAAAGATTTTTGTTTTCTTCACTATAAAAAGTGATTTTTCGTTTCCATATGTAAACAGAGCAATGTATAATATTCAGAGAAACTGATTCTTACACTGAAGACTATTTTAAAACCTGAAGGGTAGACTTTTTGTTTCTTGATTTCAAATGTAAACCTTGCTTGTTACTATTTCAAACATGGAGACATGTATAACGTTAATACTTGATGGCATGGCCTTAAAATAATTACTCCAGGAAGGTAGACACAATGAGTAGTTTCATTAGAAGACTTCTGCAAATTCATTCTTCAGAATTCACACATATGCAGTCAACTTACAGTAGTCATATATGGAATAAATGGAGAAAGATAGACTTTATTTTTTCCTTTGTTTTCTTGTATTAGTAAACTAGAATGGTTTGATCCCAAAGATTCAACAATATGCTTTAACCCTTAATTAAAGATGTGGAATATCTTTACTGATATGGACACCAAGAATGGAATGCAGTCTTTTCAAGGACTTAAGAGGACAACCTGGTATAGCTGAAACATGTGGAGTCAATCTACTAGAGAGTAGGCCCTTTGCCCTTCTCCACTGTCTGACATTGCAAAGGAAGTTGAATGAACCTACTAATCTCTATACTTCTGTCTTCTGTGGGAATGTGACCTTGACTCTGGATGAAGAGTGTCCTCATGTGAAAGGTTAAATGATGCACACATATTGCCCACCAAAGAGTTAAACCAATTGACAATGCTTCCCGCCTCATGGAAACTTGTCTAATTCTACAAATGTTCACACAAACCAGGTGTTATCAGTGGTTTCATGTTCGGTAGCTTGCTCACGATCATTTTGAAGAGGTGGGGAATGGTTGAGACTTTGTCAAATTCTAACTTACTTGAGTATTGATGAATTTGAGAACCTCTGTCTACAGACGTTGTTGTTCTGTGGCCTTTTTCTTCTGGGAAGTTTGTGCCTGGTTCCTTTTCTCTTTCCTTGTTGAATTGTTTCTCTTTAATTCTTGGAATAGCTAATGATCTGTAACGGATGTCAATGGTTGAAGGGCAGTAAACACTGACAAATAATTGCTTGTGGTTTCCTGTTTTTGCTCTTATTTTTATTATGTCTGAAACAATGAAATTCAGCTAGGAGCTATTGTTTTAGGCTTCCATCTACAATCAGGCCTGTTAGCGTCTATCAAATATAGCCAGGTGAGGTGAGCACAACATTCCTGAGCCTGAGGAATTCCTGAACTGAGGCCACTGTTAGTGTCATCCACAATTCTGTGTCTACACATTTTGTCTACCCTACTTCAAGCATACGACCTAGTCAAAATGCAACTCTAAGGCAAGCATGCTAACCCATTTGGTTCAGGCCTTCTCTTTCGGTCTGTTTTGACTGAAATAATGTCAGGAGATCAGCAATCACCTTTCACCTTCACAAGACATCTGGGATCATGAAGGCATGCTTTGCCACAGGTCTCCAAGACACTCCTAAGAGTTATTGTCACTTCTCATCAATTATGTATCACCTCTCAGCTCTGAATACATTCTTCAATATATGCTCTACAATAAATAGTGGGAATTTTCCCCCTGCACTCGGAGCTCTGACACTACTGCCAAATGGGGCTCATATCCCAGGCCCCAGCGTGCTAGAGGACTGTGTCTCAGACTGTCTGCCTCTATAAGAAGGAGCGGGGGCAGGAAGCAATCAGAAGCCCTGAACTTCGCAGTGAACTGCTTCCTCTAGTTCCTCCTGTACTGGGAGGACACAAAAGCTCCACCTCCAGGACTTCCTGTGCATGAATTTCGTGTCTGCTCCCTGTTCAGTTCTGACCCCTTCTACAACTATATTATGCCTTTGTCCACAGATCCTAGAAGGCCTGAGAGACGAAAGCAATGACATCACGCGTGAGGCCAGAGGTCCAACTTTCCTCAACTTCCTGTTTTTTTGGGAGGAATTGTTCATGTCTTGGAGTTTCATCAACTGATTTCCTCACGATGGCAGTAGGGCTCCAGAAATGTCAACCAGCCCTGTCCCCAGGGCCTCTTCTCCCGCCCATCCAGTCTGAAAAAAAGTCAACAAAAGACAATGGCACAAGCAAACAAAACTTTCAATTGTTGCCCAGTTTAAGGAAACTTGTTGACACCATTGTGCTTTTGCTTTCTATTTCCATCTTAAATCAAAATGAGTCCTTAACCACCTGGCCCTCATCAGGCATCTTCTCTTTTATAGCATTAAATTTCCACCAGATCTTCAGCTTCACAGTTCAGCTCTTCTTCACTTAACGTTAGTTCTTCAGCATTTTCTCAATTTATTAAGTTGACTTCTTTTAGGAACAAGACTCAGGATTCCAGGATGAAATGGGAGAAGAAAATGCCATAATTTCCAGGCCTGGAGAAGGTCATCTCTAGTCACCTGGAATCATGGTCCTTGACATAGCTTTCTAGGTTACCAGGGAATCTGCCTCCACTTTGTTGGAGACTAATCTTTTTGTTTGGTGGAAGTCTGTTTGGCCGAATTCCTGAGATTATTTTCTTACAACCTATATAGCTCTCACTGGTTTAGTATGTCATACATGACATACCAAATGTACCTTTATGTTTATTTATTTATTTATTTTTAAGACGCAGTCTCTCACTCTGTCTCCCAGGCTGGAGTGCAGTGGCGCCATCTCGGCTCACTGCAACCTCCACCTCCAGGTTCAAGCGATTGTCATGGCTCAGACTCACCAGTAGGTGGGACTACAGGCACTCGCCACCATGCCCAGCTATTTTTTGTAATTTTAGTAGAGGCAAGGTTTTACCATGTTGGCCAGGCTGGTCTTGAACTCCTGATCTCAAGTGATCCGCCCACCTCAGCCTTCCGAAGTGCTGGGATTACAGGCGTCAGCCACCGGGCCCGGCCTGTTCTTAGGAAACTTCTAATGAAGAAATGTATTAAACAAAAAGGGAAGTTCTTATCTAAAACCAGTTTTCAGATATGAATTTCTTTGCATTTTGGTGTGTCTATTTTTCATATACTTAAAAACATAGTTATTCAGTACATCTGTCATATGACGAATTTGTCTTTGTAATTACTTCTCACAATGCTAAATATGGAAGTACAAACACACACACACGGAGACACACACAGACACACACACACACACAGACACACATAGACACGATACACACACACACACACATACACACTCCTTTTCCACTTATGTCATTACACTGAATTAACAGGTTTGCGTTTTACTATTTTCCTTAACAAAACAATAATCACTATATGTTTTTTAAAGTTTGTAAACTGAATCTCCTACATGATTTTCTTAGAGGAAACCAGTTTTAATATTTCTCCATACTTTATTCTAAATGTTTTAGTCAGTGAGGGCTGCCTTAAAAAATATCATAGATTTTTAAGCAAAATAAATGTACTTCTCACGGTTCTGGAGGCTGGGAAGTCTAAGATCATGGTGGCAGGCAATTCAGTTCCTAGCTAGGGCCCTCTTCCTGGTGTGCAGATGGATACCTTCTTGTTGTCTACTCACAAGGCAAAGAGAGAAAGCTCTGGTCCCATCATCTCCTTATAAGGGCACTAATCATAATGCAGGCTCCACCTTTATGACCTCATCTAAACCTAACTACCTCCCAAAAGTCTCATTTCCAAATACCATCACAATGTGGGTTAAGGCTTCTACATATGAAGTTTGAGGTGATACAAACTTTCAGTCCATGTTAGGTTTTCTTTGTTTTTTCTTCCCCATGTGTTAGCATTGTATTCATTATGTCTTGCTATGTAAGAAATTACTTCAAACTTAACAGCTTAAAACAGCCTACATTTATTATCTCAGTTTCTGTGAGTCAAGAGTCTGGGCACAGCTCAGGTAGGTCCTCAGCTCATAGCTGCCATCAAGGTGTTAGTTAGGGCTGGGGACTCATCTGAGGCTCAAGATCCTCTTGGAAGCTCATGTGGTTGTTGGCAGATTTCATTTTGTTGCAGCTATAGAACTCATAATTGCTTACTTTTTGAGGCAAGCAAAAGAGAAGATCTTGGACCACTAGGCCCTCTTTCCCTGTCCTAATTAGATCAGGCCCCGAGGGTAATCTCCCTTTTGAGATCCTATCATTTTTGCCATATAATATAAATGAATCACAGGAGTGATCATCTATCATATTCACAGGTCCCACTCATACTTAAGGAATTATACAGGGAGATGGAATCATCTTAGAACTCTGCCTATATACCACAAGGGTGGATGGATGGATGGATGGATTGATGGATTGATATAGTTTTTAAGATTTTAAATCAAAATTATATATGAACACATTTTTCAATGTTAGTTATTTGTACAATACTTTACAAACAACATTATGCCATCTCTGACATTCCTCCAAGATTGAAACACTTTTAATACTCTTAGCTAATAAGTTTTTTACTTACTTATATATCCCTAAATAGAATGTCCATGTTACCAATTTAAAAACTAACCTACACATTCACAATATATACTCTTCCTTCTAGAAGAATCTTTTACTTTCCTTGCCCTCACTACACTTCACTAATATCAATATTACTATTTCACTTATATCCTTCCTTTCTCCCATCCTCCCAATGTAGCTATAATTGCTTGTGTCAATGTTTAATGCATACAGTACTATGACAATGTGAATATCTTGAGATGATCCATTTACTAAATTGTGTTTGCTTTCCTTTTTCTGAACATCTTTTCCCTAGTCTCTGTCCCCTAGAATAATTGAATGGTCATTTCATTTGATGGTCTGCGTACTCATAGTTCATTCAAACACATACGTATATAAGGTGACTAATATATCTCTCAAGAGTCTCATTCATATTATGGATTTTGATCAATTTAATTTTCCTCACAAAATTTATCTCAAAATTTTCTGACCTCCTCCATGGTGTCCAGTTTCCCCTATGTCTGGTGCTTAACTGTCAATCTGATATCCCCTTCATCAACATTCTGGAGATTCTCATTTCACATCTTCCCTATTAGATCTCCAGTTTCATGAAGCCCATCTCTTCTTTCTTACTATTTCTAAATCTTATTTTGAAGCACAGGCTAAATAGCTTTTTTTTTCTTTTTTTTCTTTTTTTTTTTTTTTTTGAGACAGTCTTACTCTATCGCTCAGGCTGGAGTGCAGTGGCATGATCTCAATTCACTGCAACCTTTGCTGCCCAGTTCCAGTGATTCTCCTGCCTCAGCCTCCCAAGTAGCTGGGATTACAGGCATGTGCCACCGCACTCGGCTATTTTTTTTGTATTTTTAGTAGAGACGGGGTTTCACCATCTTGGCCAGGTTGGTCTTGAACTCCTGACCACATGATCTACCCACCTCGGCCTCTCAAAGTGCTGGGATTACAGGCTTGAGCCACCGCGCCCGGCCTGAAAATGGCTTCTTTTTTTTTTTTTTTTTTTAAGGCTACATGAGAAGTATATTTTTAAGACCTTGCATATCTGAAGATATCTTTTTTATCTTTACAGTTTATTACAATTTGGCTAGGTGTAAAATTCTAAGTTGGAAATTAATTTTCTTCAGAATTTTGAAGGCATTGTTTCACTGTATTCCAGTTTCTAGCGTTGATGCTGAGAAGTCCAAAGTCACTCTGATTCTTCATATGTGTATGCTATCCCTTTTGGCAGGTTCTATGATCTTCCCTCTCTTATCAGTGTTCCGAAATTTTAAAGTGTCCTCAAGTATATCTCTTATCACCCACTGTGCTAACAACTTGGTGGCCTCTTTCAATCTGAAATATCATGTTCCTTATTTCCGTGGAATTTGTGGGAATTCCTATTATGTCAATAATGAACCATGTTTACAGATGAACTCTAATTTTACTTTTCCCCTTTTCACTTTTTGTGCCGCTTTTCTGGATATTTTTCCAAAGCTACTTTCCAACCTCTTTGTTGAGTCTCATGTTTCTGCTATGTTGTTTTTAATTGCAGTGCTCATATTCATTATGTTACTTTACGTTTTTTCATTGTATCCTTTTCTTGTTTCACAGTTGCAATATTATGTTTTGCCTGTCGGGTAATATTGAAGAGAATTACTTCTTAAAGTTCTCCTTTAAAGTTGGTCTTCTTCAATGTTGGGAATAAAAGTTTGGAGTTGTAAAGAAAATGAGCATTTAAGTAAAGGATTTTTTAGTAAGGCAAATTGACTTTTGTAGAAGGGTGTTGTTTGTAGGCTGGTTGTTACGAGAGTACACTGAACAAAGAAGGGAAAAGGTTTTTATTTTTAACACAGTTTGTTTTTGTTACTGTGTTTTGTCTTTATTGGTTGGAGTCGGACTGTACAATTTAAGTTAAACTTGATTGGTTAATTTGAACAGCGCAGGGTTGTGTGTAATGAGGGAAGGGCAGTTTTGGTAGAAAGAGCCATTGTGGCGGGAGGGGTAATTTATAGAGTGAGTAGTAGATGTAGGCTCTGTAGGTTAGGACTGGCAGGAAAGTTCTTCACTGAAACTAGGTCAGGGAGGCATAAAGGATAGGGAAGTCTGGCCTTGAAAGCGGGGAACAAAGAACAAGGGAACCAAATAAACTAAACCCTTTGAAGAGGAACTTCTTCTTGTGTCTAACATTCAGTGTATTTCTTCTATGTTTTGGTCTGTATCTTTCATGGTGAAGTTCCCTTTAGATGCCTGGGAGGGCAGTCCTAAGTCCTGCACCTGGCCTTACTGAAAGTTTTCATCATCCTTTTTCTGTATCTGTTGAAATGACCATATTTTTCCTCTCTTAATCCATTAATATGGTGAATTGTATTTATTGACTTGTGAATTTTAAACCAATCTTAAGTATCTAGAGTGAATTCCACTGGTTGTGATGTGGTTGCCTTTTTATATATTGATGGACTTAGTTTGGTAATATTTTTGTTGAGGAATTTTGTGTCTATGTTCACAAGGAGTATTGGCCTACAGTTTTGCTTTCTTTTAACATCTTTGTCAGGTTTCTGAAAGGCATTATGCCTTCTCTATGCCCCTGTGCCTGGAACTCTTTGTATCCATGTTCTCACATGCTTTCCAGTAGCAAACTGCTATTTCTTGTTATTTGATATTTGCAGGTGGTGAGAGTTCTCTATTGTCCTGTTTCAGCCTCCATCTTAGGTAGGTCCTGTGTCCCTGGGTGTCACAGAATGGCTACTCAGTGTTCCTGTCCTTTCCCCAGCAGTAGGAGACATCTACTACTCTGGAGAGTTTCTAACCCCTCTTCCAGGTTTAGAGGTTTTTTTAAAACTTTCCCTTCCCTAAGCTGCAATAGGTTTTCGTATGTGCTCTGGCTACCACAGAGTTTGTTGTTCTTCCTCCAGTGACTTAAAGCTTTTGCGCTTTAGGGAAGAAAGGTTTAGATAGGGCTCGTGCCTTTCCCAAAGCAGTAGTTGCTGCCTTCCTCCAGACCTCCAGCACTGAGGAGGACTTTCTCCAGTCTCTTGCTCTGCCCTTAAGGATTCCCATGAGTCCCAAGTAAAAGTTCATGACTTCCAGGGCTTCTATACTCTCATACTAAGCCTTGAGTAATTCATTAGAAAGTTCAGCTGAAATCTTCTCATCTGCTTTTACGGTGGGTCTGTCTTATCCTTATCTTCTGCCATATATGAGCCAGAACTTTCGACTTGTCTGTTCTTATAGGTAACTGTCTTTTTGCTTAGATTTCAGCCCAGTTGTTTACCTTGACTCCTCAGCTCTCTTCAACTCTCTAATGGATCCAAGAAAAGTTATGTTTTTTCAGACTATCCAGGGTTTTTTGTTCTTGATTTAGGACGAAAACAGCACTTTTTCTGGCTTTCTATAACTCAGACAAAGCCAGAAGTCCCCAGTTGCTTCTTGAACATCTTAAAACCAAAATCCTTCATATTTTAATGCCACTTGCTATACAAGGAGAAGCCCCTGTATCAGGTGAAGCAAATTTAGTGTGTGTGTGTGTGTGTGTGTGTGTGTGTGTGTGTGCACGTGTGCATGCAAGTATTTGATTTAAATCAGGTTGGTTCTCCACTTTTCCTTTTGTTGTATCAGGACTAATTTTTCTCTCCTCTGTTATTCATTTATCATTTCTCCATCTTCTCTCAGCTTCTAAATACTGTTGGTGTTGTCTCCTCTTATTTTTTCTGTCCTTTGAACTTACACCTTTTAGAAAAATCTGTTTGGTTCCATCTCAAAGAGTATCAGGAGAAATCAATATTAGACATCAGTGCTCAACCTGCCAGCTTACCTGGAAATCAGTTTCTTTATCATTGTATCATGAGTACTTTTCAATGTCACTTAATGCCCCTTGTAAGTCTAACAATATTTTTATCCCTCTTTTTGGAAATTGATTCATCCTTTGTCCAAATTGTACATGTAATATAGGCATAATGAAAATAATTAATAAAATAAGTTATAGAGCAGTGCTCAAAGGATGCCCTTGACCCCTTTTCTTTATATAAGTGCAAATATGTTTTGATTTGCTCTATTATTTTCTTACATATTATCTTTGTGAATGGGTTAGATGTATATCATATGGGAGAGAATCTTGAACTTAGAACTCAGGTTTAAGAAACTCACCCAAAACCACACAACCACATAGAAACTAAACAACCTGCTCCTGAATGACTATTGGGTAAATAATGAAGTTAAGGCAGAAATAAATAAGTTCTTTGAAACCAATGAGAATAAAGACAGAATCTCTGAGACACACTACAGCAGTGTTTAGAGGGAAATTTATAGCACCAAATGCCCACAGGAGAAAATAGGACAGTTCTACAATTGACACCCTAACATCACAATTAAAAGAACTAGAGAAGCAAGAGCAAACCAATTGAAAAGCTAGCAGAAGACAAGAAATAACTAAGATCAGAGCAGAACTGAAGGAGACAGAGACTCGAAAACCCTTCAAAAAAATCAATGAATCCAGCAGCTGGGTTTTTTTTAAAAGATTAACAAAATAGATAGACCACTAGTCAGACTAATAAAGAAGAAAAAAATCAAATAGATACAATACAAAATGATAAAGGGGATATCACCACTGATTCACAGAAATACAAACCACCATCAGATAATACTATAAACACCTCTATGCAAATAAACTGGCTGTAATGCCAGCTACTCGGGAGGCTGAGGTAGGAGAATTGCTTGAACCCAGGAGGTAGAGGTTGCAGCCAAGATCAGGCCACTGCACTCCAGCATGGTGACAGAGCAAGACTCTGTTTAAAAAAAAAAAAAAGAAAAATTAGCTGGTTATGGTGGCACATGCCTATAATCCTATCCCAGCTACTTGGGAGGCTGAGGCGGGAGGACTGCTTGAACCTGGGAGGCGGAGGTTGTAGTGAGCCAAGATCGCACCACTGCATTCCAACCTGGGCAAAAGAGCGAGACTCTGATCTCAAAAAAAAAAAAAAAAAAAAAAAGACTCTTACTATTGATGATACTTAATAATCTGGAATTGTATTTTTAAATATATTAAAACAAGTGGCATTTCTTATATTTTATAAAGCATTCTTACATGTAAAAAATTTTTTGTAAAAAAGAGTCATGAGCACCCATTCATAAATAGTATATGGTAGTACAGTAACTACTATTCGCACTTTGGTGTTTATCATCTCAGATCTCTCAATATGTAGAGGAAATCATATATTCCTTTAACCAATACGTATCTACTTCCTGCCACTTTCCAGGCACTGTTCTAAGCCTTGGGGATTAAAGAATACTAAATAGGATATTTAATTGAATAAAATCATTTAACTGAATACAATTATTTAATATTTAACCTAATATAATTCAGTTATACTTATTTAATATAGTATCAGTTATAATTAATATTTAACTGAAATAGTATGTAATTGAATATAATAATATTTAAGTGAATAGAATTATTTTAATTGTGCACACACACATTTACACATACATGTCTTATATATATAAATACCTCTACATTTGTAAAAATTATATATAACTTAATGTGTGTGTATACATAACAGGTATGTATGTATAGATATAGGATTATGTACAAATACTGGTGTGCATATTTATAAACTAACACAATATATACATAAACACAATGTGTGTATATAATTGGAACATCCTAAACAGTAGTAAAATTGAGTGTCTTTTCATTTATTTAATAAACAGCTGGAAATCTTTTGTAAATTGCCTGTTTAATTCCTTTACCAATTTTGCCCTTGGTGTAAATACCACAGAAACAGAATGTTTTAAATTTTTTAGTTACAGCACACTTACAGCCAAACACACATAGAAAAAATCATCTTCAACTACTCTACAAGGCCAAATGCTAACTGAGTGAGGAAAGTAGAAGAGGGCGCCAGAATGGTTCTCCATTATGCAATGAATCCTAAGTAATTCTAGACATTCTCCAACTTGGGAGCAGGAAGTATGGGTTGTCAGGCTCACCAGGTATCCTCATCTGGAGCTTTTTATGAAGCAATAACAGAGAAGAACAATTGTTACATAGGAGGAAAATCATTAGATTTCAAGGAGTTCAGCATCCTCTGGGAGAACAAATAGAGATAAGCACTCCTCCCTTTTTCCTCATCAACCCCACCAAAAGAACTGAGATGACAGCAAAGCTCTATTAGGGGACAAGCCTCGGCTATAGGCATAACATGTTTTGGTCTCTTTGTGCATGCCTCTGCTCTCTAAGCAGGAGATTTGGCCTTTTATGGCTTGGGAGGATGGCTCCCAATGCTGCTTCATTTCCCTCCTTACTCTAAGGCAATGGGGTCCAGACTTTTGCTGTGTATGGGATCCCACAGCAAGCACAAATGCTGTTGTAAGACATCTCCTCAAATTAGCCGATTTTATGAGCTGTGATGCTGCTACCACAGGGAGCCAGGTTCTATGGCTCCAGAACAAGGTGAATTGGCCTGAACCATCTTCTGCAGGGCAGGGACAGGAACAGGAGACGATGGGCACAAACCCTGCACTGAGCCCCCAAGGTTTTCCTCAATGGAAGCCCCACCCAACAACTTCCTGTGCCCGGACTTCCTGACAACTATTGGCCCCTTCTTGACCCCCCAACAACCCGCTCTTACACCTGAATATCAGCTTTGTCACATTAGCATCAAGTCTTTGCCCAGAGCTCCCAGAATAACTCAGAGAAGTCAGGGAAGCCTAATTTGGGGTCAGGGCCTATTCAATCTCTCCGCTGAGCGGACGTTTCAAAACCGAAAGACCGCAGTGGACAGGCGCTGTAATGGCGTAGGGTATTTCAAAACTATTTCCTCACGATGGCAGTAGTGCTCCAGATATGCCAACAAGTACTGCTGCTCCCTAGTTCTTCTCCCGCCCTTTCAGCCCGAAAAAATGCCAGCAAGAAAAATGTGCCAGGAAACATGGTAGCCTTACTTTTGCCCAGTTTGGGACAGTCTGATCATGCTTCTGCACTTTTGCTTTTGGTTTCCATTTGAAACGAAACTGAGACCTTCTCTTTTTAAGAATTACATTTCCAATAGGTTTAGCCTTCACAGTTGTGTTCTCACTCAGCATTGCATCTCCAGTATTTTTCCAAGTTATCAAGTTGTCTGCTTCTGGATTCAAGACTCAAGAATCCGGGAACTAAGCAGAAAAAGAAAATGCTGGAAACTCAAGGCCGGGAGGATATCTCTAAGTACCAAACCACATGTCCTTGCCTGGCTCATCCATCTGTAAGACTCCCAAGGAATTCTGTATTTTCAGGTTAGAGATCTAAGTCTTACGTATTGACTTGTTGGCAGCCATTGGGCTGGCGTCTTAAGAGAAGCGTCCAAATAGCTTTTATCCGAAGAGTTTTGTTTTGTGATTTCATTTACCATTTGAAGACAAATACTTTCCGATGCCATAAATGGTCTCCAGTTGCTTCCAACGACTTTACTGGGTATGTAGGAGCGTGTGTGTGTGTGTGTGTGTGTGTGTGTGTGTGTGTGTGTGTATTTATCTCTGTATCTGTATTTACCATCTATCTCTGAAAGATAAGCCTTAAAACCGCTTCCTCATTAGTAATTAAGACATGATGTTTGCCAAGGATTCAGAAATAACCATGCACTGATAAAGAGTAAAGCGCTATCATAAAACCGATTAAGATCATTGATAACTTTTTGGACCATGTCCTCCTACCCCTTTCAGTACACACAGAGTTTTGTATTTATGTTCATACACGACAATGAATTTATATTAAAATCGGTTGTTTGTACATGATAGTTTACCTAGGAGATTGCCACTGCTGATTCTCAGTTTGGCCACATTATATAAAATTTTTGTCTTCATATTTACTAATCAAAACATTGCAAAAAAGTTTCTTATTGCTCCATTTATTATATATTTTAAATATGGCATATATAATAAATAATACTGTTATACATATATGTGCACATTTATTTCACCTTAATTATAACTTCACTTATACTGGGCACAGTTTTATACAAAGTCTTCTGCACCAACTTACATAAATTGCATGTTTCCATATATCAACATATATTTTCCCTAGCTGGAAATTGCTTTATACTTTATTCTACAAGGAGGTTTCTCTTCCAAGGAATTATAAAAGTAACATCTGCTATTGGAAATCTGCTCATATTTTAAGAAATTACGAAGCCAAAAATAAATGGTATCTCAATGAAAACTAGAAGAAACAACTTTTAAAATGTCTTTGCCATGCATTCTCATATCTTCCCTATCCATATATAATGTATATTTTAAACCTAAAATCTCAGTTACCTTTTATGTTAGACATGCTTTTCTCATTTACTATAGTTTGTACTTCAGACATGCTTTTCTCACTAATGACAGTTTGAGGTCTTTGCAAATATCATTAACTGCTCCTTGGAATATGCAATATTTTTAAAGTTGCTTCTTATATTTTTGTATTTATTAAAATTAAGCATACCTGTTTACAAAATAACCAGACACATTAGCCTTGTACAAAGAAGTGCAGTGAGGCCACAAGTAATGCCCACTGAAGCAGATAAGGATTTTTAAAATGTGGGTGTCTTGAATATACCTCCTTTCCGATCAGTTACAGATATAAATATATTAGGTCTCAAATAGTCACCAAATCATGTTTTCATCAGTAATTTCATCTGCATATATTTGTTCTGGGTTGATTCTCTGGATTCAGAGTCCAGAGTGCTCACCATTGCACCACGGAACCTCACGGGTTGATTCTCAAATTACAAATATATTATCAGCTTCTTGAAAAATCTCTTAGAATACACAATCTATGAAGAACAAATGGTAATACTTAATTCCAAATCCCACTTTTTTTGAGGGATCCACTATTAGCAGCTTGATGAGTACATTTGTTTAAATACTCAAAAAATTATATAAAACTGTTCAATAAGAACTGATGTTCTTTAATGAAATAAATTTAGTCTATATCTCATCAGTATACTCCGCACACTCCTCAGCACAATGACACACACACACACACACACACACACACTTCCATTTCTTTCCTTCAAATCCATCCTTTTTGGTCACACTACACATAGAATTTGGTGCCCTGAATTCTCAGTGCAACAGTGGACAATGAGCACTCTCTAACAGCATTAACTTTTCTTGGGGAACAAGGTAGTTTTTTGTGGTTAAATCTCATAGCATTCTTTTACTGTTGATCAAACCATAGGAATCATATGCATCTGGAAAAAAATCAGTAAGTGGAACAAATATATAGCAGTAAAGAAATGATACTCTTAAGAAGGTTAATAGATGTTCCACTGATGTCTGTCATATTGCATTCTGCTCTTTTATCTTTATTATATAATTGTACATGTGTGGGCACATGTGGACAGGTTGTGAGTTTTTACTTACATGATACATGAGGAATATCCTTGCAGTTTGAGTTGCTTCTTTCTATCATAGTTTTCTAAGGTCTCACATCACGTTAAGTCTCATCATATGTCATTAAATATGCTTCTGAAAGCTGGATTTTCTGTTAATTAAAATTTGGAAATAGAATTCAGAATAGAGCCTTTAAATCTTGCATATGTGTAGAAGTGTGTATGTTTTAAAGAAAAATGCATCTTGTACTATGTTCTTTTCTTAATTATATATTGAGATGATGCTGGTTTCTTGATTTTTAGAAAACCTGCGAATGAAAGCTTTTCTCATTTTCAACATTTCAAGGCTTTGGATAAGTGTAAGTTAAAACTTGAAGGCAAGTCATTAGAAACATCACTGTAGAAAATTACACACTGTTAGTTGCTTGACTGGGAACTTTCCAGATAACTTCATTTCTGCCTATTCGCTTTTCTGAACCAATATGTTTATGTATTCAACTTGAATTAATAATGTATGTAATTAAGAGAGAAAGAAAGACTTTATTTTTTCATTTTGATTTCTTTGCCATTAGCCAACAAGAATGGTTTGATTCCATTACAACATTCTGCATTTTCTTCCTTAAATCAGAGGTGTGGACATCTCCCCTACTGAGGACTTGGCGAATGGATTTCAATCTTTCCAAAGGCTTAAAAAGACTACCTACTACAGCTGAACTTAACTGTAGCTGAACCTGAACAACGGATGCCTTGCCCCCTCACCAATACCATCCTTGCAAAAGAAATCTCAGTGATCCTCTTTGTCCTCTCCTTTCTACTTTCCTGTGGGAGTTTGTGCGATCACTTTCAAGAGGGAGTCTCTGGACAAAGGGTATGCTAATGTGAAACGTTAAATGACTTGACCAATTGACCTTCTAAGAGGTGAACCATTTAACAATGCTTCTCACCTGGTAGGAGCTTGTCCAATTCTACAAATCATTACAAACATTGATATCAATGGATTCTTTTTCAGAGGCTTGCTCAGGGTTATGATGAAGTTTTAAGGGCATTATGGAAGAACACAATGAATTGCAATTTACTTCAGTACTGGTGAATTCGAGACTGTGATAATAGAGGTGCCTTATTCCTTTGCCATCTTTCCTGCTGAGTGGTTTTCTTTTTAACTTCATTTTGAAACAGTTTTTGATCTGAGATGAGTGTCAATGATTGTCATTGGAGTTGGCAGTAGTTATAATCTCCTGTTACTGGTCACAGTATCATGTTTGAATTCCTGGGACTTAGCAAGGTCTGCTGCTTTAGGCCTCTATTCACTCTCTAACCAGATAGTCTCTTAACGTAAACCAAAAGTTGTGGGAATACAAAATTCCTGACCCTGAGGAATTCCAGGGCTAGGGCTACCCCTCTGTCACCCACAATTCTAAGTTCAGATATGGCGTACTGTCTCCACACATCTGGCTTTTCTAACCTAGCATATGGTCAAGTCAAATTATGACAACAGCGGGCAGCCTAATTCATCTGATGCAAGATTTCTCTCAGTTATCTGCTTAGCTGAAGGAGGCTGAAAAGGTCAGAGGTCACCTTACACCTTCATAGGGTATTTGAAACCATTAAGACATGCCTTCTCAAATGTTTTCAAACCTTTCATGGCTCATGTCAACCTATAACATCCTCAAAGACAGCTAGACCAAGGCATGAATAACAGGAGAGTCAATTTCCCCAGGGACCCTATGGTCTTTGTAGTAGTTGCTAAAAACTTTCTAGTAGATGTTATAGCTCTATCCTGGGCAAGTAGAATTCAGGTGGCGACCATATATTACAGCAGTTCACGAGAATAACATGCCTTCCTCTTCTGTAAGTGGTCAGCCACTGACTCCATCATTGATACAGGAGAAAACTCTCACATGCAGTCAATCTTATGAAATGTCTGCCTTTTCTTGCTATGCCATGGACTAGTATCCTGAGGGTCCTGATTTGCTCAGCTTCCCAAAGGAGGGTATCCTGTCAGATCTTCAAGAAATCTTCATTAGAAAAAGGCTAAGAAGCAGGCACAGAGAACAATACTCACTAATCTGAATGAATAGTTAGGTCCCAATTCTCAATGGCCTCATCTTCCTTAGGGGAATGCCAACAGCTAAAGAATCCATTTCTGTTCCCTTAATAGAGTTAAAAGTAGGTCTCTCTAAATAGGTAGGCCTTCACACTGGGTCCCAGAAAAGGTGCTGCAAAGCCACTGCAGCTGTTACCTCCTGTCTTCTGGTTGTGTATATCTGCACTCCTATTGACGTTCAAGGATTTATTGGCTTGGCAAAGTGACACACACTACCTTCTTCTCTGGCCTTCCATGCTCTAGGCAACGGGGGCACCAGACTTTTAGGTATCCTTGAGACCCCCAGAAAGCACACTGGCTGCTGTTAGCTATCATCTGGAATGAGATGTTTCATCTGCACCCCAACATTGCTGACACCTTGTGCCAACTCTCTACCCCACTGTTCAGCCAGAGGATATGTGGCCAGAAGTCCCCCCAAATAGGATCTGAGGCATTTTAGTCCCACCCTCACTGGATAGCTATCTAAGCCCCAATACTTCCTATACTCCACCTACCTAGCAGCTGTCCCCTCAGTCCTCCCCCCTGACCCTCTACTTATCAGCGTCTCCCCCAGGATCCTGCCCTTGTCCAGAGCTCCTGGAAGGCTTCAGATTTAAAATGAAGGGGACCTTCTTAGGGCTAGGGTCCACTCAACCTCACAAAAGGCCCAACATTTCTCAGTTGCTAAAACTCTGGGGAGCTCTATGAACTTTGGGTTTGTGTTTTGTCAAGCTACATCCTCTTGATGGCAGTATTGCTCTGGAAAAGCTGATTAGTTCTGCCTGCGCACCCCACCCCCAAAGCCCTTCAACTCCCGCCCATTCAATCTGAAAAAAGCCACCAAGACAAAGGAGCCAGGAAACAAGCTGCCTTGCTATTGGCCCTGTTTGGGGGAAATCTGCTCATTCAAATTCACTTTTGCTCCTTTTTTCCCTCTGAACTCAGACTGAGGCCCATACCACCCAGTTTCATCAGTCATACTTTGTTTAAAGAATCCCACTTCCACTCTACTATAGCCTTGTGGGTCTGCTCTTCTTCATTCAACCTTGATCCCCAATATTTCCCCAAGTTATCTGTTTCAGTGGGAAATTCTTAGGGATCTAGAGCTAAGAAAGTGAGGAAAATAATAGAAATAACAGCCTGGAGAAGAGCAAATCTAGGCACCAGGCCATAGTGACTTGTTTCACTGCCAGGTTCCCTGGGAGTCCTCCATTTTCAGACCTGGGCACTAAGTCTTGTGTATTGAATTGGGGGCAGCCATATTAGCAGAACCCTAATAGGAGGGTCCATATAGATCTCAAGGCTGAATTCCATACAATGTCCCTCTTGGGGTGACACATATACTCCAAACTAACAGAATTCCAGTAGAAAGAAACATGATTTTGTCTTAGGGTTCCATCATTCAACATTAGAACACAAGCAAGTTCTCATGCACATCATTATTTGACCTTTAATGGCTTCCTGTGACTTTATTATGTATGTGTGTGTCACTGCTTACACCTTAGAAATCAGTCTTACGGTGTTTTCTCATAAGTAATTAAGACATGGTGCTTGTAAAGAATTTAGAAAATAACCATGTGTTGATCAAGAACAAAAGCACTATCATAAAATCTTGTATTAAACACTAATAGCCTTTTGCATATTTACTCCCATTATTTCAACACACACACACACAGGTCTCTATTTACAGAAATACACTACAATACACTGATATTTAAATTAAATATATATATGCATCATGCTTTAGATGGAAACTTTTCACTACTGGTTCCTGGGTACCTGAAATTGTCATGAGATATTTGCAAGACCTGGATTTTAGATAATAGAATATTTGCAACGAGCTTCTTGATTGACTAAAACATTAAAGAATATTAGGTTCTCAATTTTTAAAAAATTTATACTCAGGACATAATACCTATAATGCCATCACTCAAGTATCTTAATTTTGATACCTGCCTTACCTAATAATTATTAGGCTGAATACACACACACACACACACACACACACACACACTAACATTGGAACGGTACTCCTTGCTTATGCCTCAGAATATTAGGGTTTCTTTTGTTTATGTTTTTCAAAACTTATACCAAAGTTTTATCTTAAAATTGTATTTAAAATCTATAAAGTTGAAACCCATACTCACTTGAACACTGACCATAATTATACATATATAGGCATCATGTATATATATATGTATATGCTTTAGATAGATAGGTCCAAGTTACCTAGTCGAAGGCCTAGAGGGAAAAGAAAGTGGTTGCACCTATTGTATATATTTGCTCCTCTTTATTTATTTTTATCCAACCTCTTGAAGCATGGACTATCCTTCTTTTAAAAGACAATTGAATGCAAATTGGATACAGTTTTACACAAATTCTTCAACACTACCTTATACCCTTTCCATACGTGAATAACAATGTACATTTTTGAGTGCTTGCATTTTTTTTTTTTTGTATCTTACTCTAGAAGACCTTTCTATTTCAAGAAATTACAAAAACTATACCCACTGCTGGCACCGTTTAGATTTTAAGAAATTATAAAGTAGAAAGTAAGGCCGGGTACGATGGTTCACGCCTGCAATCCCAGCATGTTGGGAGGCTGAGGCAGGCGCATCTCCTGAGATCGGGAGTTCAAGACTAGCCCGACCAACATGGAGAAATCCCGTCTCTACTAAAATACAAAATTAGCCAGGTGTGGTGGTACCTGTAATCCCAGCTACTTGGGAGGCTGAGGCAGGAGATTCGCTTGAAGCCGGGTGGCGAGGGTTACAGTGAGCTGAGATTGCACCATTGTACTCCAGCCTGGGCAACAAGAGCAAAACTCCATCTCAAAAGAAAAAAAAAAAAGTGAATGGTACCTCAATCACAACAAGAAGAAATAGCCACTTAAAAATATCCTTGCCATACATTCTTATATCTTCACTTTGCACAAATAATATATACTTAAAAAAAAATAATGTTCAAATTCTCTTGTACTTGGAATGCTAAACAAATTTTCCTCATTTGTAGCTTGAATGCTTTTCAAATCTCATTAAGTATTCTTTGGAATACTGACAGGTTTTTAAATCTTGCCACATGTTTTTGCATTTCTAGAAACAATCATGCTTCATTACAATGTACCTGACATATCAGCCATGTATGGAGAAGTGAAGCAAGGTCACAGGTAATACCACGTCCAGCAGACAAGAACTTTTAAAATGTGGGTTCATCTTCAATCCTCTTCACTCCATTTTGGTTCCCATCTGTTTGTGCGTGGTCAGCTCTTAGTGCTAACCCTTCTTCGTTTGGCGGGCTGGTTCCATTTCTCTTCAAAGTCCTCCTAGCTGCAAGCAATTTGGTTGTACCTGAAACCTCCAGCAAGCACATGGCATCCTTTTGTAAGCCACCTGGTATTGTCTGGTTCTCTGCACTGACTCTGCTGCTACAAAGGTCCTAGGCCTCAGAGCCTGAGGGCACCACGTGGCAGCGTTTCCCAGACTCTCAGGGGCGGAGAGAGAGACAAATACCCACGGGCCCAGTACTTCGTTGGTTGGTGGCTTCCTCTAGTCCCGCCCATACTGGGAAAATACCAAGACTCCACCCTACAACTTCCTGGGCCTGGACTTCCTGGCAGAGGCTGACTTAACCTTCCCTCCCCACGGGCCAGTTCCCGCACCTGGACTTCACTCTGTCCAGAGCTTCGGGTAGGCCTCAGGAGGTGGAACTAAGATCCAGCTGACGGTCCAAGCCTTCTCAGTGTCGGAGAGAATGGACCTTTTCAATTTAAGTCCTCTCAGGGATGGGGCTTTTTCCAGCAATTTCCTCACGATGGCGGTGTTGCTCCTGGAATTCCATCCAATACAGTCCCAAGCCCTCTTCTCCCGCCCTTCCAGTGTGGAAAAAAAAAATGTGATCAACAGACTAAGGCACCAGGGAATATGGCTGACTTGCTTCATACCGAGTTTGAGAAACTTTCTCTCACTGTTGTGATTTTTGCTTTTGGTTTTCATTCTAAACCAAACTGGTGCCTAAACCTACCCTCTCATCAGGGATCTTATCAGTTCAAGAATTCAATTTCCACTTATCTAGTCTTCACAGTTCTGCTTTTTCTTCACCTAGCATTTTATCTCCAGCTTCTTCTCATGGTACTAAATTGTCAGGGGTCAAACCTCAGGGATCCAGGTCTAGAGGAAAAAGAAAATGGTTGCACCTAAGGGCTTGGAGAAGAGCAAATCCAGGCACCTGTACAAGTTGTTCTTGCTTGACTCACTTCCCAGGTTTGCCCGAGTCCTACTCCATTTCTGGCCTGGGAACTAGGCCTGTGTGTTGAGGGAGAAACAGTTGTCTGGAACCCTAAGATAAGTGTCTAGATGGTTCTCAAGACTGCATGCTATACAATGCCCATTTGGAGGGGTACACAAACTCAAATATGTATAAATTCCAGTTAGAGGAGACTGATACAGTCTCATAATCAAAATAATTTAAGATCGGAACACAGGCATATTCCTATGTTATTATATGACTGTCAATGGCTTCTTGTGACTTTCTTGTGTATGTGGTTGTCACTTAGGGGTCAATCTTATAGGATTTTAGCTTAAGTAATTAAGACGTGGTACTTGCAAAGGATTTAGAAAAGAACTGTGTGCTGACCAAGAGTAAAGCACTGTCATAAACAGTACCTATTAGTAATGCTGACCAACATCTGGATTATGTTTTGTAAACCAAAAAGTATCTAAGACAGGTCTCAATCGATTTAGAAATTTATTTTGCCAAGGTTAAGCACGCCCGTGCCTGGGAGGTAGGTCCGTGCCTCTCTTCAAAGTTGATTTTGAGGGCTTCAATATTTAAAGGAGAAAGGGCAGATATTGGGGAAACAGGAAGAAATTTTGAAAAGGTGTCGGTAGATAAGAGGCAAAGGGTAGCATTCTTTTTTGAGTCTTTGATCGGCCCTTCATAGGTGAGATGAGGGTAGAGGAATAGTCACGTACTCATTCATCTAGCTCAGTGAATCTGCATTTTTTACGTAAGATAAACACAGGGAGGCAGAAGCAATCAGATATGCATTTGTCTCGAGCAGAGAGATGACTTTGGTTCTGTCCTTTTTCCCATATCTGCGAAGATAAGCCATCAGTTGACGTTGTCAGGGTGAAATTCAACAGAACTGTTTCAGGACAAAAATCTTGGGGCTCACAAGGAATTTCCTAGTGGGCAAATTGTGAGGGAGATATGTAGTTTTTGTTTTCGTCTTGTTCAATCGTTGTAGCCATCTTATTTAGGAATAAGATGGGATGCAGGTTTGCCTGACCCAGTTCCCAGCTTGAATTTTCCCTTTGGCTTAGTGATTTTGGGGTCTTGAGATTTATTTTCCTTTCACAGTTTCAATACACTAATGCAAACTCTTTCATATACTCATGCACTCATTTCAATACATACACACAAACATTGATATTTCTTGTCATACACACAGTAAGTTTACATTAAAATGAGGTTTATTTGTATGTTAGAGTTTGGGATATATTTTCACTTCTGTTTCCTGGGCAGTTTGTCATTATCATGAAAAATTTGCAAGTCCTGAATTTTTAGTAAATGAAACACTGACCAAGAGCTTCTTGATTGCTACGTTCAATAACAATATGGTCTCTGAAGACACGTTCAGTTCATAAAACACTTATTTAACAACTGGAAATTTAATTCCTATGATGTCTCCTCTCAGGTATCATGATTTGAAGAGCTTCTAATCTTTATTATGCTAACATGTATATACTCTAAAACAAATATTGAATCACAACTATAACATGTGTGCCTCAGAAAATATAGGGTATTCCCTCCTCCTCAAAATTTTAACCTACATTTTAATCTAAAATTTAACCTTATTTTATTTATTATTATTTTCAGAGACTGAGTCTGGCAAGTCTATGCAATTATGGCTCACTGTAGCCTTGAATTCCAGGCTGAAGCAATCCTCCCACCTCAGCCTCTGGAGTAGCTGGGACCACAGGCACGTACCACCGCACCCAGCTAATTTTTTCTTTTTTATATTTTTTGTAGAGAAGGGGTCTCCCTATGTTGCCCAGACTGATCTCTAACTTGTAGGCTCAAGCGATCTTCCCACTTCAGCCACCCAAAGTGCTGGGATTATAGACATGAGCCACTGCACTTGGCCTAATCTTATTTTATTACTAAAAAAAAATTTAACAATAGATTTCATTACTGTATAAATAAAGTCTGTGTTATCGCTCTAACACTGTGACTATGACCCAAACATGTATTCTATCAAAGCTTCAAGGTGAATGCATTCACATATTTTTATATTCATCCATAATCTTTTCTTAATGTTTTCCTTTATATTTATTTATTTCCTAAGAATTAGGTCTTGAAAATCTTTATAATGACAAAGGGCCAAGAAAACAGAAGTGAAAATATGATCCAAATCATGATATATGAATAAATCCTGTATCAGTGTAAACTTATTATATATGAAGCTAAATATCAAAGTTTCTATGTGTTTGTATATATATACATGTATACATATACCTACACATACAAGCACACATGAATATATGGTCAAAGACGGTGAAATTTAAGTGCATTGTTACTATAATAATCATGATTAAAAATGTATACTTTTTAAACATAAGTACACATATAGATGGATATGGAGTCATGCCTCATTTAACAACAGGGATACATTCTGAGAAATGTGTTGTTAAGTGATTTCATCATTGTGCAAACATCATAGAGTGTACTTACACAAATCTGGGTAGTATAGCCTACTACACTCCTAGGCTATATAATATAGCCTATTGCTCCTAGGCTACAAAGTGGTACGGCATGTTTTTGTGCTGAATACTGTAGGCAGTGGTAACAGTGGTAAGCATTTGTGTATCTAAACATAGAGAAGGTACAATAAAAATACAATATTATAATCTTATGGCATCACCATCATGTATGAGGTCAGTCATTGACCTAAACATTGTTATATGAGGCATGACTGTATACTTATATGTATGTTTATTTACCTTTAAACATAATTGATTGATTACCGAAGGTAGTTTTGAACAGAATCATTGTCACTATCTTATACAATTTCCATGTTCCCACATACATACATGTATTTGGAGAACTAGAAATTTCTTTACTCTACCCTGGAAAGAGCCTTATTATCCAGACATTTTAAACAGTTGCTGTTGGCAAACTGTTCAGATATTGAGAAATCGTAAAGCCAAAAATAAATGATTGTTCAATCTCAACAAGAATAAAGACTTAATGTCATACTTCCAGCCTGGCAACATGGTGAAAACTGTTTCTACCAAAAAAAAAAAAAATACAAAACTTATCCTGGCATGGTGGAATGTGCTTGTAGTCCCACGTGACATGGTGGAATGTGCTTGTGGTCCCACGTGACATGGTGGAATGTGCTTGTAGTCTCAGCTACTTGGGAAACTGAGGTGGGAGGATCACCTGAGCCCAGGAAGGTTGAGACCTCAGTAAGCCAAGATGATTGTGCCATGGCACTCCAGCCTGGGTGACAGAGTGGGACTCTGTCTCCAAAATAAATATACCAACAAAATGTCATTCTCATCTCTTACTTATGTACACATAATAACATTAAAATTCATATTCAAATTCCTTTGTACCTTCAGTGTTCAAATACATTTTCTATACATATTGTAGCTAGGGTACTTTCTAAACTTCATTAAATATTCTTTGAAATACTGATTATATTTCAGAGACTAGCCTCCTACTTTTGGGATTTCACAAATCAGATATATTTCTTAATGATGCGTTCAGGTACAACATCCATTTTTAAAAAAGCATAGCAAAATCATAGGTAATGCCACCTCAAGAAGACAAGGATGAGCCAAATGTGATTGTATCTTCAACCATATTTCACAGATACATGTTATATACATTCGGAGATATAGATTCCTTAGGACTCTCTTGTGTTCAACACAACAAGTTTTCATATATATATAGTGAAACAGAGTCTCACTCTGTCGCCCAACCTGGAGTGCAATGGCACAATCTTGGCTCACTGCAACCTCCGCCTCCCAGGTTCAAGTGATTCTCCTGCCTGTCTCCCAAGTAGCTGGGATTACAGGCATGTACCACCACATCCCGCTAATTTTTGTATTTTTAGTAGAGATGGGGTTTTGCCATGTTGGCCAGGCTGCCCTCAAACCCCTGACCTCAGGTGATCCACCCACCTCGGCCTCCCAAAGTGCTAGGATTACAGGCACAAGCCACCACGCCCTGCCCGGCCTTCTGCACATATTTATTCTGGATTTGTAATTGAATTACAAAGATAATATATGCATTATAAAAAATTTCATAGAGTGCACAAATCAGTGAAAGATCTAAGGAAATACTTTATCCCAAATCAACCTATCCCAAGGGAACCACTGTTACCAGTTTAATGGGTACATGTATTCAAATGTTGTAAATAAGGTGTACAACCACTCAAGAGAGCTGATATTATTTCACTAAATAAATATATCCTACTGCACATCAATAAACTCCCCTATTTGCTGACAAGATGCTTGGAGCATACATATATTCATCCACGGTGGAATACATCATTATTTATTTTCTTCAATTATGTTCTATTTAAAAAGTAGGTGGAGTTTTGTGTCATTGTTTCTTCACTCAACATTGAATAATGGATACTGAATAGCACATCTCTTCATGATACTACTTTATTTTTAATCTCATGTAATTGTTTTGTTGTTAAGTTCTTAAGAATAATAGATGCATCTGGCAAAGAAATAATAAATGAGTAATTGTAAAACAGGAAGGAGGATACACTCAATCACATAAATTCAATTGATATTTCAATCTAGTACATTCCACATTTTCTTCTATATACATTTTTGCATGGGAGTTTTTGTGTTTGTGTACAGGGGATTTTTGGTATGAATTTAAACTGACATGATCTACATATGGAATTCTCTTTAATTTATTTTTTTTTTGTGCTTTCCTCAGGTCTTTTATAGCAAGGCCACTTAAAATGCCATTAGGCATGCCGAAGAAGACTGGATTTTATGTTAAGTAATCATTTGCCAAAAGTTTTTCTTTCCATGGCCATTAAAAGTAGGACATTTAATCATTCCAACATGTATATAGAAGTGTGTCTATTCTTATGGAAAATAGAATCTAAAATAAAACTATATTGTATAACTTGTACCTTTATTAAATGTATACTAGGACCGTTTTTGGGTTTTCTGTAAAGTTCAAAAGCAGCCCTTGCTCGTTTTCAACATTTCAATTTTTAGGACAGAAATAGTTAAAACATGTAGACTTTAACTTATATTTTTGAGATGTAAACTATACTAGTGTTTGATTAGAGGCCTTCCAATTACTGTATTTAGTATATATTCACTCTCTAGAATCTATATACGTTTATGGTTCTGTGTAGCAGTACAGACAAACAGTCTTTCATAAGAGTAATCCTCATAACTTTATTTTAGGCACTGGTTTCTTAGTGATACCAAAAGCATAGCCAACCAAAGAAAAAACTCAATAAACCAGATTTCATCAAGTTTCAAAAAAGTTGTTAAACAAATGATATCATCAAGAAAGAAAAAAAACTCACAGAATGGGAGAAAATATTTACAAATCATATACTTGGTAAGGGACTTGTATCCAAAATATAAAGAACTCCTACAACTCTCATAAAAAGGTAACTCTTTTAAAAATGGGCAAATGATCTGAATAGACATTTATCCAAAGAAGATATGTATATGACTAAAAGCATGTGGAAAGATGGTTAATCTCATTAGCTATTAGACAAATGCAAATGAAAACCACAGTGAGGTACTACTTCACTATCCCTAGGTTGTCTATGTTTTAAAAAGACAGATGATAACAAGTGTTGGTAAGGATGTAGATAAGTTGCAAGCTTCATATGTGGCTGGTGGAAATATCACATGGTACAGTCACTTTAGAAGCAGTCTGGCAGTTCCGTAAACGTTTGAAGATTTTATCATCATATGACTAAGCAATTCCAAACCTATTTATCTACACAAGAGAAATGAAAACATGTCCACAGAAAAAGTAGAAACAACCTAAATGTCCATCAGCTGATGAATATTTAAATAAAATGTGGTATATCATACAATGGACTATTATGCAACCATAGTGAAGAATGAATTATCGATATATTTTGCAACATGAAAGATCCTTCAAAACATTATGCTAAGTGAAAAAAGCCAGATTCAAAAGCCCATATCTCTTATGATTACAATTATATGTAATTTCCAGAATAGGCAAATCCATAGAGACAAAAAGTAGATTAGTGTTTGCCAGGTACTAGAGGAAGCTGAGAATGAGAACTAATTGCTAGTAGGCATAAGATTTCTTTTTAGAGTGATGAAAATATTCTAAAATTGATTATGGTGATGACTGCACAATTCTGTGAATATATTGAAAACCACCACACTGTACATTTTAAATTGATGGAATTTACAGTGTTTGAATTCTATCTCAATAAAGCTGTTTTTAAAAGTTTCAAAAATTAACAGGTTAATTCACATTTATAAAATTAATAAGAAAAAGCACATAATCACCTCAAATTGTGTGGAAAAAGCATTTGACAAAAGTAAGCATCGATCCTGATTTTAAAAAAACTCTCACCAAACTAGAAATTGAAGAAAATATATCTTCAATATGGTAAAAATATATAGCTAATATTGTACTTAACACTGAAAAAGTCAACACTATTCTTCAGATGTAGAGCAATGCGAGGAATTTATCTCTCACCTCTTCTATTCAATGTCACACCAGATCTTCTAAGAATTTCAATGAGGCAAAAAAAAAAAAGAAGAAGAAGAGGGAAAGAAAGAAAGAGAAAGAAAGAAAGAAGAGGGAGGGAGGAAGGAAGGAAGGAAAGAGAAAGAAAGGGAGAGAAAGATTAAAGTTTGGAAAGAAAGAAGTAAAGATGTTTTCACAGATGACAGTATTATTTACGTAGAATAATTCTACAAAAAAATTTCTAAAGCTGCTACTTTAAAGTTCATATCTTACAGACAAGGTATGATTGGTTTTGCTTTTCTATTCATTCAAAAAAACTGTGTCTTTTATGTGGAATACTTAAGCATTAACGGCTATTGTATTTAGTAATAGGTTTGAACTTGGGGCTATGATTTTATCATTTATATTGTTTGTCACCATTAATTTGTATTCTTCCATTTCCCCTTTTTTTCCTTTCAAGTATTAGAACACTTTATCTTTTAGAATTGTATTATAATACATCTGTTGGCCTTTTGGCTATACCTCTTTGTGTTATTTTTTAGTGGTTATTCTAGTGATTGTAATATGTGTCCTTAATTGCAATATGTGTCCTTAACATTTTATAATCTACTTAGAGTTCATATTTTGCCGCCTCATACAGAATGTAAAATCCTTATAACAATACACATGTGTTTACCATTCCTCGGTGTCCTTTATACTATTATTGTCATATATAATTTATGTACATACTTTATAAACACCACAAAATCATGTTAGAACTTTTGCATTAGGTGTTCAAGTGTATTTTAAAGGAACTAATGAAAATATGGGTTTTTTTGTACATACTCAGACACTGAAAATTTCTGATGTTCTTTCCTCTGGAACATGTTCTGGCTCTGGAAGATCTG
>CAUYLG010076479.1:0-12349 GCA_963573385.1 Cacajao melanocephalus
AAAAAAAAAATAAAGTTATAAGATACTTGGAATAAAAGAACACTCATTTCTAGGGGTAAGAGAACTACTATTATAACCTCCATCTAGAGAAGTTATCTACCAGGCAATAATTTAGTATCATTCAATATTTTTATTTTTAGAGAAGCATCATACATTACTACTATCAACAAATTTTAAAGAATCATACATTGCTAGTAAAACATAAAACTAAATTTATTTTAAAATTCTATGTATGTTACAAGGAAATTTAAGAGAAATGAAAGAAGAAACACTACCAAAGTATTAGAAAGCCTTTTGTATCTTGTCATATATTTTTTTTATAATTTCATTTAGGATACTGCAAATCAAGTATTTTGTCATATCTTTAATAAAAGAGGACACAAAAGCATGAGCTGAGAATTTAGGAAAATACAAGTTAAGGTTCATTATGTAAAATTTATGTTCAATGAAAATAAACTTTGAGATATGGTTTTACAACTTTAATATTAAGATACATATTTAAGTTTTAACCCTATAAAATAAAAATACAAACACAAAATAGCCAACCACTCAATGGTAATAAAACAAAAATCCTATTTAAGCTGGTCAGAAGCCTTTACTTAATTCATAAAATCTAACATTATACAAAGTGAATATCCTAAACTTCAATCCTGTAACATGGAACTGATTTATTTTGCATGATGGAATCGTGACAATAAGATCACTTAAATCCTACTTAACAGAACAGGAAATGCAACAAAGAAAGTTTTCCATTAAGTCTCAAGTCTTAATGGCATATCATGCTAAATATTTAAACATAATTTCCCTGTATCTCATTCTTGCCTTACAGAAAGTCTGAATTAAAATGTCTTCATTAAATGTCCCTTCTTAAACAGATACTAAACTTTTTTTTTCTCCGTAAAAAAATAACAGATACAGGCTGGGTGCAGTGGCTCATATCTATAATCCCAGCACTTTGGGAGGCCAAGGAGGGTGGATGGCTTGAGACCAGTAGTTCGAGACCAGCCTGGGCAATATAGTAAGACTTTGTCTCTAGTAAAAATACAAAAATTAGCTGGATGTGGTGGTGTGCACCTGTAGTCCCAGCTACTCATGAAGTTAAGGTGGAAGGATCGCTTGAGCCCAAGAGTTCGAGGCTGCAGCAAGCTGTGACCACACCACTGTACTCCAGCCTAGGTAACAGCAAGACCCTGTCTCAATAAATAAATAAGTTTCAAAAAAAAATTATTGGCCGGGCGCAGTGGCTCACGCCTGTAATCCTAGCACTTTGGGAGGCCAAAGTGGGTGGATCACCTGAGGTCAGGAGTTCATGACCAGCCTGGCCATCATGGTAAAACCGCATCTTTATTAAAAAAAAATTTTTATTAAAAAAAAAAATTCTTAGCATTGTAACTGAGGATCTGATCTGACAGAAACTGGCATCCAAGCTGTGGGAACAGCTCTTCCAATATGGGTGAGTGGGTAGAGGACAGAGGGGTGGCAGACATAGAGCAATCCGGTCTGAAAACAGAGAATGCCTAATTAAGCATTTCACAATGTTCCTTCCCTAACTCTGAACTGGATTCCACTATTTTCAATTATATATGTGTCAACTAGGTCCAACAGATGACTGATACAGGAAATGAGGGACATTTTAGTGCAAATGGTTAACAATATGAACTATAGAGCCTAACTCCCAGAGTCTGAATGCCAGCCCTGCTACTTGGTAGCTGTGTTACCTTGGGTAAATCTATTTAATCTATCCACACCTCAGTTTTACTTATCTGTAAAAACATGGATGATGAGAGTAACTACCTGACAGAATTGCTCAAAAATTAAATTAATATAAGTACCTGGCATATGGTAAGTATAAGACAATTATTATTACTAGTATATGCTTATTGAAGACAGTTCTTTCTTAAGTTCCTTCCTCCTTTATCCTAAAAAGGCTTCTCACCTTATCAACTAAAAAGCAAATGAATAAAATCTGAAGGGGGTATACCTCAAAAATGGCTGATGTCCTCTCTCACCAACCCCTTGAAAATCAATTTGAATAGCTGTAATGACCTTTATGTTTTTCTGACAATTCAGACTGATTCCTCTCCTATAAAATAGGAGAAAGTAACGTGTGCTATTAAAAATAACTTATATACCTCTTAGGATGCTTTGCGTCCAATAAAGTTTTACCTTTTTCACTGTTAAAGTCAGAATGAACTACAACATTAAATAGACACTAACCCCACATTGATTTTGTTTTCTTCTGTAACAGTATTTAAGATTATACCTCAAAACTATCTGATATTTATTAACAATACGGAGACTCAAATCTGACTCACCAACAAAACCATGCCTTAGAAGTACCTTATCTTCTGAATAGATTAAAAAACAAACCAAAACCTAGATAGCAAGCTACCATAATTTCATAAGACTATAGCACATGTCAGTTCTGAAAACAAAATTGTTGAAAAACCAGTTGTGGCCAGGTGCCATGGCTCACACCTGTAATCCCAGCAGTTTGGGAGGCCAAGGCGGGTGATCACCTGAGGTCAAGAGTTCGAGACCAACCTGACCAACATGGAGAAACCCCATCTCTACTAACAATACAAAAATTAGCTCAGTGTGGTGGTGCATGCCTGTAATCCCAGCAACATGGCAGGCTGAGGCAGGAGAATCGCTTGTGGTAAGCTGAGATTGAGTCATTGCACTCCAGCCTGGGCAATGAGAGGGAATCTCCATTGCAAAAAAAAAAAAAAAAAAAAGAAAAGAAAAGAAAAGAAAAATCAGTTGTTTTAAATTTTAGATAAAACATTTAAAGGTCAATCCCTTTGAAATTATTTATACCTTTTAACTGAAGTCTTGTATTTATAAGACGATTGGAGACAACCAACAACTAGGAAATGAAAATATAATTTGATAAACTAGGATTTCCACATCAATAAAAATCTATTACTTTTTAGATTTCCTTTAAGACATTAAAAATAGGACTTTGATGAAGATCATGGAACAAATATACTACATAAATAAATACTGAGACTATTAAAATGTACTGAATATATTTTAACATTTTACTATTTATATACTACGTTCTAAATTATATACTTAATATATACCAACCTCAAACTGGGGTAAACAAAGACTTTCCCAGGGTACATGAGCATGAGTAAGTTTTAAGATAATCAATTTTCAGAACTTTAACTCCACTATGTCCTCTAATCTGCTTGAAAACTCACCTGTGGTCAAATGATAAGAGGTTAGACTCATTCTACTTCCATCATCTCTCTTCACAAATGCCCTTCTCTCACTTAAAAAAAAATAAAAGGGCACTATCTCTCATGCATTCCAAATCTTACAAGAGTACATGGACCAAAATTTTAAACCCTCCAGGGTTTCAAATAGGGTGTCAGCAAAACCCTCCTTTACCCAAAGCACTATAACTACTAGAGTTTTAATCAATTATGCATTAATTGTAGTTACTCAAGCCACAAGGGATTTCACACTCAGAACCTTACATTCACAGGTGATCAATAAAGCACATTTATTTATTACTTGTTTGTTTGTTTATTTATTTGAGACAGGGTCTCTCTGTCACCCAGGCTGGCGTGCAGTGGTGCTATCTCAGCTCACTGCAACCTCTACCTCTGGATTCAAGCAATTCCCTTGCCTCAGCCTCTGAAGTAGCTGGGATTACAGGTGCCTGCCCCCATGCCCAGCTAATTTTTTTCTATTTTTAGTGGAGATGGGGTTTTGCCATAATGGCCAGGCTGATCTTGAACTCCTAACCTCAGGTGATCCACCTCCTTGGCCTCCCAAAGTGCTGGGATTACAGGTGTGAGCCACTGCACCCGACCGAATAAAGCACAAAAACAATATTATATAAGATAAAATTCTGCGGGGAAAATGCATGGAAATGATTTCAAAGACAAAAAGGAACAATGTAAACTTTCAGAATGTTAGAAGCTTGTCTAATATTTTACAAAATAGTACAATCATATCACTGTATTTATATTTAATTGGATACATTAAAATAAAGATATAAAACTTTTTAATCAAAATCTGTAGTTTTTACACTACAGATTATATTTTCCACCTATTTAAACTCAGTGACAAATAATAGATGTCAACTAAAAATATGAGAGAATCTTTGTTCAAAATGATTTCATGGATATGTAAGTAACATATTTTGAAAACCATCGCTTTATATACATTAATTTTCACTTAATCTTGTGTTAATATCATCACCCATTTACAAATGAGAAAACTAAGGCCTAGAGAAGTTAGGTAGTTCACCCAAGGTTATTATGCCAATTAGATTAAAGGCATACGATAAAGAGCTTAGGCTCTATACACAAAAACTGTTCTTCGTGATGTAAGTACAGTCAGTAGACACTAAATAAAAGCTGGGAAGATCTAGTGAACAACGGAAAGAAAATAATCAGAAATCCAGTTAGTAAAGACAGTATTAACAAGTTCCATAATTAAGGTAAACGCCCTAATCTCTTAACCTCAATAATTCCAATATAAATCCCAATTATTCTCATATTTCCTAAAATATCACTTAAATAATTCTTTTCTTTTTTTTGAGACTAAGCCTCATTCTGTCACCTAGATTGTAGTACAGTGGTGCCATCATAGCTTACTGCAGCCTCAACTGCCTGGACTCAAGCGATCCTCCCAACTCAGTCTTCTGAGTAGTTGGAAGTACAGATGTGGTATGGCACAACACTTGGCTAATTTTTGAACTTTTGGTAGAGATGGGGTCCCACTACGTTGCCCAGGCTGGTCTCAAGCTATCCTCTCACCTCAGCCTCCCAAAGTTCTGGAATTATACACATGAGTTATGGCCCCTGGCCAATTCATTCTTTACCTGCTTAATTTTTATCATCATTATTATCACTTTTTCCAATAAAATTAGCCTCCATAAAAAGTCTTCTTAATTTTTCTACATACTGATCACAGCAACTTTTTACAATCTCAGCACCCAAAGAATTTTTCTTCCAAATGACTTCTAGGGCTATGGGTCAACAATCTCCATAGATGGATTAAGTGGTTTAGAAGACAAAGATAATGAGAAACAGGAGAGAGGAGCTGATCATTTCTTAATTTCTATAATTAATTAATAAATATCTTTTTGGCTGGGCACGGTGGCTCAAGCCTGTAATCCCAACACTTTGGGAGGTCAAGGTACTTGGATCACTTGAGATCAGGAGTTCAAGACTAGCCTAGCCAACATGGTGAAACCCATTCTCTACAAAAATACAAAATTAGCCAGGCCTGTAGTCCCAGCTACTTAGGAGGCAGGGGCAGTAGAATCGCTTGAACCCAGGAGGTGGAGGTTGCAGTGAGCCGAGATAGAACCACTGCACTCCAGCCTGGGTGACAGAGCAAGACTCTGTTTTCAAAAAACAACAAAAGGCTTGGCGCGGTGGCTCACGTCTGTAATCCCAGCACTTTGGGAGGCCGAGGCGGGCGGATCACGAGGTCAAGAGATCGAGACCATCCAGGCCAACACAGTGAAATCCCGTCTCTACTAAAAACACACAGAAAAATTAGCCGGGCGTGGTGGCACGCGCCTGTGGTCCCAGCTACTTGGGAGGCTGAGGCAGAAGAATTGCTTGAACCCAGGAGGCGGAGGTTGCAGTGAGCTGAGATTGCACCACTGCACTCCAGCCTGGTGACAGAGCAAGACTCCGTCTCAAAAAAAAAAAAAAAAAAAAAAAAAACAGACACACACCTTTTTGTCTATTATTTTTTCCAAGGTAATGTGTTTATATTCTCATTTAATTATATTGATGTGAAAAACTTCACAACAGCACACCTGTAATAAGAATAAAATAGATCAGCAGTATAAAGTTGAATGGCAGAGGCCCAGTATTTCCCTGTAAAAAAATGTCCAATAACTGATAATCTACGTTTGATTTTAAGATTAGCCTTTATGAGATACAAAAAAAGCCCTCCTAAGTTTAAATGGTAGCAGTTCTGTTTGTTTTTTTGAGATGGAGCCTTGCTCTGTCACCACGTTGGAGTGCAGTGGCATGACCTCAGCTCAATGCAAATGGTAGCCAGTTTTAATTGTGTCCTTGTGTTTGGTATGCTTCTGGAGAAGACTATTAAGCAGAAAATGAGTAAGTGAACTTCAAGAATGTGATGTTTATCCTTATTCTAATAAAATCCACTTACAGTCTGAGTAAATAAATTGAAAACATGACTTTAAAAATAGTAATATTTTAGTGATTTTTTTTCCTTCTCAAATATTCTATTTAGGTCCAAAATAAGCAAATATTATCATCAATTAAGTTGGTTAATCCAAACAGTGGCATGTAAAACCACCTTAATATTATTCTGTTCAAGCAATTATTCTCAAAATTTTGAAATTTGCTCCAGTGTTCAGTTTATCCTGAAACAAAGACATGCTTTCCAATGTAATGCTATGGCATGTACAAGTTTGTTCCAGCATTAAGTCTGGCTCTTAAACACAAGACCCCCTAATCAAACTGTATATGGTTGCCTATGAAATACTGACTCAGAAATCTACCCATTGGGGCAAAAAGATAAGTATGTTTACTAACTTAAGAAGTAATTGTAGCTGCTGAGGTCTAATTTGGAAATAACTATTAATACCAAAAAAAGCACAGACTCCCAATGAAAGCCCCAAATCAGAAAGGTACAAATATATCCTGAATAATTCTTCATAATTATAAATATTAATCTTTATAAAATAACTGCCATATGCCCATCATTTAATTCTGGCAAGAATTCCATGAATTAGTTTTTATAGACCAGGCGTGGTGGCTCACGCCTGTAATCCCAGCACTTTTAAGGGGTTGAGGCAGGCGGATCACAAGGTCAGGAGTTCGAGACCAGCCTGGCTAAAATAGTGAAACCCTGTCTCTACTAAAAACACAAAAATTAGCCAGGCATGGTGGTGCGTGCCTGTAGGAGTCTCAGCTACTTGGGACGCTGAGGCAGGAGAATCGCTTGAACCCAGGAGGTAGAGGTTGCAGTGAGCAGAGATGGCACCACTGCACTCCCGCTTGGGCAACAGAATGAGACTTCATCTCAAAAAAAAGCTTGGAATACTGAAGCTCAGGGAAAGCGTGTGACTTGCTCAGAGCACAAAGAGGGGAGTTAGGAATTGAATTCAGTCTCTTAAAGCCAGAGTACTCTTTCCAAATATCAAATGAACGCAGAGATAGCAGAGTGGTGTGAAAGTGCCATTAACCTACTAGCAACAATAAAGAAAATTAGTTTTATAAAACATTTAAAATTATTTGAAGCCCATCACTATACACACTGGTAGTCTTTGAATAAAATGTATTCACAGCCAGTCATTTAGAAGGTAACTCAAATCTAGTGAACACTCTTGTATCGTTTTCACCTATTAAAAAAGAGACTGTCCCGACAATCTAACACTTGTTACTTTTTATCCTCCTCACTTGGGATAGGAGGAGGCGCTCTAGTTGAACTCCAAATGGTTAGTAAGTATCATTTTGCATTGTCCTAATGGGGAGGGGAGAAACAGAAAATACTCCTCTGTATCCTAATAATTAGACATTCTGTTTCTCCCCAAGAAAATACAAGTAAGCTCCATTAAAAATCTAACATAGAAATCCAAGGTCTGACACAAACACAATATTATGAACGGACACTAGGCGAAAAAACTGACGAACTGTTAGGAGGAAAACAAAAAGGTGGGCCCCTTTCAAAGTCCGTCCAAAGCCTGAATCGAGAAGGGTCTGGGGCAGGGTGGGGAGAAGGAAACGCGCTCCACTCCGAGAGGCTCCAGCAAGGGCGCCTCCATATGCGGAACTCTCGCCCAATCCCCGCACAGGCTGAAATCCCGTGACCGCCGGGGAGCCTGTTTGGAGAAAAGTAGACAGGGAGCCCGCAAGCTGGGTTGGCAAAGGACGCTGGAACCTGGCTGCTCGGGGAGAAAATGTCTCCTTGGCAGCTGCAGCCACTGTCCTGTGGTCTAACTTCCCAGGGCTGGCTGGCGAGCGAGGTGTGCCAGCCGCTGGCGTCTCCCCACCCCCTTCCCCTACCCATTTCTCTCCTCGGCTCCTGCACTCCGCAGAGCTGCCGCGACCAAAGCTACACCACCTAGCCAAAAAGAAAGAAAAGAGACAATCCCGGGTGCGCGCGGGCCGGCTGGGCTCGCCCTCGTATTCCCTGGCCGGTGACAGCAGCCCTGGCTTCCGCCGCCCGCCGGCAGAGCACGGCCCTCAGCGCCGGGGCGGGCGAGGTAGCAATTGACATTTGCACGGTTCGTCCATACAGCCCGTACGCCTGCTCCTCCAAGCCCGCGGCCTCGGACCCGGATTCCGCCGAAGGCCGTCTCCCTCTGCTCACCCCAACCCTGCTCCAGCTCAGGGGTCAGGAAGGCGATGCCACCAGCAAGTGGCCTCCGAAGGGAACCATGTTAACCTTGCAATACACACATCTGCCCACACGCCCAGTGTCACAGCCCGGCCAAGCCTGACAGCCTCCCCGCCACGGATGCCTGCCAGCCCAACCCCGCATCCCCTCCCGGACCCATGCCCGGACCCCTAGCCCGTCCACCCCAAACCAAACCCAAGAAAGGGGAGATGGGATTTTGTTTAGGCAAATACATCTACCTGGATCAAATTCAGGGATCCGAGCTTGGTATTCGGCTCCGACTCTCATCCCAACATCTGCAAAGCAATGCCAAAAAATATATGTGTAAAATAAAAAAGGAGAAAAGAAAGAAAAAGGAAGAGACACTTAATAAAAAATAAAAATCGCTGGATGGAGGAAAGAAGCGGCGGGTGGATGGGAAGATATTAACTCGGGGCACTCCGGGAGATGGAAGCGGATGGGGGGCGGGGAACGTGGGGGGGGGGCAAGGGCGGAGGATTGGTCGAGGGCGGAGGGACGGGGGTCGCAGGGGTGCTGCTGCACTGCACCGGGAGTTCGAGGCTACCGCAGCGCCCGGGCTCTGAGGGGAGGGAGGGCGGGAGAGCGGCGAGGGGAGGGGGCTGGGGGAGGGGAGGAGGGAGGGGGGCAGGCGGGCTGGCGGGGAGGAGTTCGAGGCTACCACCGTGCTCGTCGTCGCTGCTGCAGCCGCTCTCGGGCTCCGAGTAATGCAGCCCGCCGTTGGTGGACGAGGCGCCGCTGCCGCCGCCGCCGCCCGCAGGGCTCTTGGCGCTGCCGTTGGCCGATCGGTTCTTCCCCAGTAACTCGGGCCCTTTCTCCATCATGCCAGGCATGGTAGAACAGGGGAGGGGGAAAGGTGAGGGGAAGAGGTAGGCGTCAGGGTGAAGGGGGAGATGGCTTAGAGCGCGGGCGGGAGTGAAAGGAGGAGGAGGAGACGCGGCGGCGGAGGAGGAGGAGGCTGTTAATATGGAGCCGCCATAACCGCCCCGCTCCGGCAGTAGCGCAGTCGCCTCACAACAACCCGCCCCGGCCCCGCCTCTCTCCCCTCCTCCCTTCGCTGCCGCCCGCCCCGCGCAGTCCCGGGCGCCCCTCTCGGCCTCGGCGCGCTCTACGCCGCCGGCCGTATCACTCCGCTCCGCAGGGAGGTTCCGGCCGCCTGGGGCGGGGGGAGGGGAAGGGGGGAAGGGCGGGGAAACCCCGCACGCTGGCAGCCCGGCCACCCTAACCGAGCGCTAATAAAATCGCTGCCAAGGCGTGGCCGCCGCTCGAGGTTTCTTCCTAGGGGGCGCTCCGGAGCGCGGGCGGGAGGTGCACGCAAGGAAGTGGGACTCTTTGCCCTCTCTGGGCGGAAGGAACGCGGTCATCCTGGGAAAGGGCGGGCGCGACACGACCGCGAGACCCGGGGGGAGCGGACCCCCTCTACGGACCCGGCTACCGCCGTGCGTCGGAGCGCGGCCCTCCTCAGATGTAGCTCAGTTCCCCGTTGTCTGCTGGCAGTCTCCAGCTGGGAGCGCGCTCTGGCCCGCCTTGTAGTCGCGCAGTCTAGCAGGGCGGCCTTGGGGTTCTGAGGCCCAACCGGCGAAGGAAGTAGACTCGGCCCTAAAGATCTTGACGCTGCAATTTTTGTTTCTGGATCTCTGAACTGGGACCTAATTCCCTAGAGAGTCTGCGGATGAGTTTCCGGGCCTGAGGGAAACAAGTCTATTTTGCTGAAGCCTCTCTCCCCAGTCCTAACCCTACTGTCTTCTTATTCCCACCTTTTTTTTTTTTTTCTGTTTTAATAGCTGGGGAGGGAGTACTGTGAGTGAGTGGGGAAATAAGATGAACATGAATCCTGGCTCGGTAGTCGCGTTTTCAGTCCTCGCAGACCTGCGGTCTCGGCTTGGAGCGCGCGGGGAGAGGGCGGAGTCCACCGGCGGAGGTGAAGCGAGTTCTGTGTTCTGGCAGCGTTTCCAGCCTGGAAGGAGATGTGCTCTGTAATGCTTTTCTGAATTGCATTCTGCGAAAGGAGTAGGGAACTGCGTTTATTCCTTCACCAGATTTGAGGGCGTCTGCTGCGTGCCAGGCTGCCTGGTATTGGGAGCTACTTATGACTTCTTTTTTTTCTCATTTTTCCCTCCTCACGTGTAAGTAGAAATAAGTGAAGACTTAACTGTGAGCGTCTAGTATGCAGGTGTATGCTGAGTGGTATTAGGGTTCACCAGATACTCTCCAAACACTGGAAAATATTGTCCTGTAACAATTCTATTACAGGTTAGTGCAGAGTGGATCAAACCACAAATGAACCTCTGGCCAGAGCAAACTTTACTAGGAGAAATAACATATCTAAGGAATTGAGCTGAAAAAACCCTAGGAAGTAAATATTTCTAAAATGAAAAGTCTCCTGTATGTGTACAGAACTGTCTGGTTCTAGTAGTAAATAGTCTCTGTATTAAACCTTAATGTGATTCCTTTAAATATCTGAATCATTTGAACTTTTTATTCTGTTCCTGTACTCAATAGATACAGTTCTGAATATTTTTAAAATTCCCATAGGGTTTTCCTACAAGGAGAGAATGCCCTGGCCAAATGAAATGAATGGCCATTTTCCTTGACAGTCATATTTTTCAGCACAAATTGAATACACTGGTATGTTGGTTTTTATGCAGCAGCTTCTAAGGAACGTGATTCAGCTTCTTTGGTCTTGTAACACAAAAGCTAGACCCTGTTCGAATGCTACTCACTCTGAGGCCTCTTAGCCAGCCAGCTTTCTAACAACCTTGTGTCACCCCATGTAGTTTCCTACAGGAGGGAATCTGCATATAGATCAAGAACCAAAACATTGGGAAGATTTGGGGACCTCTGTAATTTATGTTTATTAGTAAAACCAGTAAAATGAGAAGATTCCACTCGAGCACAGCAAAATAGGCCAGACCAGAGAAGAATGCATTCCACCTTTGGGAAAAGAAACTGGGTGAGGGGAGAGTATGGCATTTTTTAAAAAAGGAAAGTATAATAGGTACTGTTTTGTTCCTGAAGAAAAGGAAAGCACCTGAAGTTGGCCTGGTCTGAAGAATAATAATTGACCTTAAAATGTTTCCCAATAGCTAACAAGGACTAATATATAAAGAGAAAAGGTCTAAGGAGAAATCTTGGAAATATGCCTGTCTGTAATGGGTTACAAGAGGAAAAGAACAAGCTGGACAAGAAGAAGAACGCTTTAAGAATGAGTTATTGGCCCGGCATGGTGGCTCACGCCTGTAATCCCAACACTTTTGGGAGGCTGAGACGGGTGGATCACGAGGTCAGGAGATCAAGACCATCATGGCCAACATGGTGAAACCTCGTCTTTGCTAACGTTCTCTGCTTTATAGACATTGCCTTGTTGCTTTGTCCTCACAAGGCAGAAGAGGCAAGGCAGTTCTCTTCAACATCTTTTATAAGGGCACTAGCCCCACTCATGTCTTAATCATTTCCCCAAAGGCCCCGCCTTTTAATGCTGTCACATTGAGTATCAAGTTCCAACATACGAATTTTGGGGGAACATACACATTCAGACCGTAGCAAGACCTAAGTCACACGAGAACATACAAGAAGAAAAGTATAATGAGCTGAGAGTGGGAAGGAGGGGAACACTAACATTAAAGGGTCTAAAAGGAAAAGAAATTGGTGCCCATCGATGATAGACTGGACAGGGAAAATGGGGCACATATACACCATGGAATACTCTGCAGCCGTAAAAAATGATGAGTTTGTGTCCTTTGTAGGGACATGGATGAACCTGGAAACCATCATTCTCAGCCAACTGACACAAGAACAGAAAAACACCAAATGTTCTCACTCATAGGTGGGTGTTGAACAATGAGAACACTTGGACACACGGAGGGGAGCATCACGCACTGGGGTCTGTCAGGGGAAAATAGGGGAGGGACAGTGGGGGGTGGGGAGTTGGGGAGAGATAGCATGGGGAGAAATGCCAGATATAGGTGATGAGGAGGAA
>CAUYLG010076480.1:0-15987 GCA_963573385.1 Cacajao melanocephalus
TCAATTATAGTCAAAATTTTTTATGGCCTTTATCTTTGTTTCTATTTTTTTTTTTTTTTTTTTTTTTTTTTTTTTTTTTTTTTTTTGAGACAGGGTCTTTCTCTGTTGCCCAGGCTGGAGTGCAGTGCAGTGGAATGAACACAACTCACTGCAGGCTTAATCAAGCAATCCTCCCACTTCAGCCTCCTGAGTAGTTTGGACCACAGCTGCATGCCACCACATCTGGCTAATTTTTACATTTTTTTTATAGAGACGGAGTCTCACCTTATTCATCTTACATAACTGTGACTTTATACCCTTTTGTCAACAACCTCCCATTTACCCCAGCTCCTGGCGACCACCATTTTCCTTTCTATTTCTATGAGATTGACTTACGTTAGATGCCTCAGATAAATGCATCGTACACAGCATTTGTTCTGGCTATCTCACTTAGCACAATATCCTTAGGGTCATCCATGTTCTTACACATGGCGGGATTTTTTTAAGAGCTAAATAATATTTCATTGTATGTATATATCACATTTTCTTTATCCATTTGTCTATGAGGGACCTTCAGATTGTTTTGAAATCTTGGTTGTTGTGAATAATGCTGCAGTAAACATGAGAATGCAGAAATTCCTTTGAACTCCTGATTTCAATTCTATTGGATATGTACCCAGAAATGGGACTGCTGGATCCCACAGATGTTCTATTTTTACTTTTGTGAGGAATCTCCATACTGGTTTTCATAATGGCTGCATCAAGTATTTCCATCAACAGTGTGTAAGAGTTCCAACTTTTCCATATCCTCAACAACACTTGTTTTTTAAGAGTCATCCTAAAGGTGTGACGTGATTGACATTTCCCTGATGACTAGTGATGTGGAATTTTATTTATTTATTTATTTTTTGAGACAGGGTCTCACTGTGCCACTCAGGCTGGAGTACAGTGGTGCGAACACAGCTTGCTGCAGCCTTGATCTCCTGGACTCAGGTGATCCTCTTGCCTCAGCCTCCTGGGTAGCTGGGACTACAGGTATGCACCACCATGCTTGGCTAATTTTTAAGTGCTTTGTAGAGATAGATTCTCACTATGTTGCCCAGACTGATCTCAAACTCCTGGGCTCAAGTGATACTCTCACTTCAGCCTCCAGATTGTTGGGATTATAGGCATGAGCCACTGATCCCAGTTTTACAGTTTGAGATCTTCCATTTAAGTATTTATTTTGAAGTGATTTTTATATATGATGTGAGATGAGAGTTCAATTTATTATTCTACATGTGAGTATCTAGTTTTCCTAACACTATTTGTGGAAAAGACTGTTTTCCCCCATTGTGTATTTTTGGCACCCTTGTTGAAGATTGGCTGGCTGCATATGCATGGTTTTATATCTGGGCTCTCCATTCTGTTTCATTGATCTATATTTCTGTTTTTATTCAGTAAAGAAATACAATTAATTCAGTTAGAATTTTGATAGGGATTGCATTGATCTGTTGAACACTTTCAGTAGTATGGACAAGTTAACACTATTAATTCTTCCAACCTGTGAGCATTAGATAACTTCATTTTTTGTGTGTGATCTCTTCATTTTCTTACTGTTTTGTATTTCATAGTTTGATTTCATGGTGCTCAGAAAAGACACTTGCTTTAATCTCATCCTTCTTAAGTTTGTTAAAACTTGTTTTGTGACTTAATATGTGATATATTTTGTAGAATATTCCCTGTTTACTTGAGAAGAATGTATATTCTGCCACTAGTGAGTGGAATGTTTACACATCTGTTAGGTTCATTTGGCCTGTGGTGTTGTTCATGTCTATTGTTTTCTTATCTTTGAGTTCACTAATTCTTTCTTCTGCTTGATTAAATATGCTCCTGAATACTTACATTGAATATTTTAGTTCAGTTATATTCTTCAGATCCAGAATTTTTGTTTGGTTCTTTTAAAAAAAAATTCTATTTTTTTGTTTGTATTCTTATTTTGCTTTATTATTTTTCAGAATTTGTGTAGTTGTCTGTGTTCTCTTACAACTCCTCAGTCTCTTGAAGATGACTATCTTGAATTCTTTGTCAGATATCTTTTATACCTCCATTTCTTTAGGGTCAGTTACTAGAGATTTGTTTTCTTTATTTGATTGTGTCATGCTTTCCTGATCTTTTCTATTTTTTGTAGCTTTTCATTGATGTCCATACATTTGAAGAAATGGTTAACTCTTCTAGCAATTCTCCACAGACTGCCTTTGACAGAAAAAAAATTACTCATCAGACTGTCTAGAGATTCCAGGCCTGTGTTCATAGCTGTTCAGGGATTCAGTCTTTTTTATTTTAAAGCCCATAATTTCTTTCTACTGGTGGTGTTAGACTATGTCAGTTCCTTTAGTGCTAATTGTAAGGCAAGACAGGCACTGACTCCTTGAGTAGTGTGCTGAAAGGTCAGAGACATTGGAGTCATGCTTCCCTCAACTTCTTTCCTGAGGGAGAAGTCTCAGTTCTGTACTATTTCTAATCTTGCAGATCTGTGCTATCTGTAGGGAGGTGCCCACCCCTTTTTCTTTGTTCCAAGCTGTTCTGGTCATCTGAGCTATGCTGGTTCCTTTAGCACTTTGTATAAGGTGACACTGAAACTAGCCTCTTTTGGAGGATATTGAAAAGCTGGGAAGTGAGGCTTATGGTTCACTCTCTCTTTACCCACTTTGTAGAAGTCATGGGCCCAGGCGATCTCTCTGTGCTGAGCTATGCCAGTCTGGGGGAGAGGCTGGCGTGGATAAAGTGAAATTATTCTCATCCATTTCAGTGTGGCTTTTCTTGGTTTTGTGCTTATGTGGTGTGCTGAAACTCTACCTACATTCTAGACTTCTCATAAAGGTATTTTGGTGCATATATTATTGTTTGTTGTTTCTCTGGGGAAATAAAGGCTGGGACTTCCTATTCTTCCACCTTGTGGACATCATTCTTTCAAATTTCATTTTTAATGTTATGAAAGTATACAGAGATGACAGAAACGGTACATCTATTTATATAGAGGAAATCTCATTTTAAAAATTTAATCCTCAGCCATGAAACTTCAATTTCTGTTCTTACCCTTATTAAGTAGTGCCTATTTTCTGTTATTCTGAGCTTAATAATTCTTAAGGAAGTAAAATTTGAGCTCAGGTCCCAAAACCTGTTCATTAAAATTGGTTGTAGAAAGAAACAATGATGTTGCCTTATATAATGGAAACAGGCATTATTTCATTTTTGGCTATTTATCTGACTCTAAAGCATGTGAAATTCATCTGTCATTCTTACTTTTCTGTTTTAATTATATCAGTTTGCCAAAGTACTAAATGTTTATGTCTGTGTACCCTTATGTACACAGAATAAATGGCCTCCAATTAAAGTAATAATATGTTTCAGAAAAGCAATCAGTATCTGTAAGATTAAGCTTAGGCTAGAAGCTTTTAAGTCTAAATGATTGCTGTTAAAAGACAGGAGCTGAATGTCCTTGCATTGGGCTGACTTAAGAAAGAAGGATGCCAAACAAATGAACTATGACACAATTGAATTTTTGCAAATTCCTGAGAACTGTGGCAAAATATTTTTCTTTCATAACCTTTGAACTGCTAAGATCATAAATAAGAATTTAGATGTTTGTTTTCTACCTATTTTCCTTTTATCTACAAACAATAGAATATGGCAGCATTTAGTATATTTTATCTGCCAGAACTGTTGCTAACCAGTATCTAGTGAGGGATTGGGCATTAGCCACCATGTTCATTTGCTTTAGCTTTAGAAATACTAAGAGTTGATTGGGTGGGGTGCCTCATGCTTGCAATCCCAGCACTTTGGGAGGCCGAGGCGGGTGGATCACCTGAGGTCAGGAGTTCAAAAGCAGCCTGGGCAACATGGTGAAACCCCATCTCTACTAAAGATGCAAAAATTAGCTGGGCGTGGTGGCTTGTGCCTGCTATCCCAGCTACTTGGGAGGCTGAGGCAAGAGAATCACTTGAGCCTGGAAGGTTGAGGTTGTAGTGAGCCAAGACTGTGCCATTGCACTCCAGCCTAGGTGACAAACCAAGACTTCCTCTCAAAAAAAAAAAAAAAAAAAAAAAAAAGAAATACCAAGAACTTACATTTGAGGAAGGAAGGAAGTTGAGGTATTTAGAGAGATCATAATTTAGAGCTAGCTTGTTTTCTTAGAATTAGGTCACAGTTGGATTGAGAAGAAAATACCTTTTTATTCTCATGTTTCTTCCCCAGGCTTTTCTCTCTCTCAAATTATCTTTTTGTGATTTTGAAAGACAGAATAGGAATTGTAAAACTGTGAAGAAGAAAATTATTGAATTTCAATGATATAGAGCATTATTTTCATGTCATTTAACCTCTTATTTTATAACAATGCACAAATGTTTTTGTAATAAAGGTATTCTAAAATATTCCTTGCTCATTTTTTATTTTTAGTTTTTGTTTGTACAAGGTCCTTGGCACAATTTAAGAGTCAATTAACATTATTAAGACATATTTGTTATATGTTATTTCATTCAAATCATGGGAATGACTGTATATGCTATTTAAAAGATTCGTTTCTGCCTTCCACAAATATTTATGAAGGGTTCACTTTGCTTAGCAGTGTGCTAGTTACTGGGAATACATGGATAAATGAGGCAGTTCCTGTCTTTAAAGAATGTATGGGCTAGTGCTGGGTAAAAAGATAAGCAAGAAGTTTCAGTGTAATGTGAATTTTTTTTTTTAAATGAATGATCTCTGGTATATAAATAGAAAAGAACATATAAAGGAGATTTTACCTAGGTAGATTTCTTTAAAATGGAATGACCTCCCACAGTCTTTAGTGCAGAAATGAACACTTTTTTTCTCAAATTCTCAAGTTTAACAATTTCTAAATTTTCTTGAGAGTTCTGGCTCATAAGTGTCAGGTCCTTCTGATTTGCCCCTCCAATTTTGTTATTATTCTATGGCACTGCTGTCTCAGCTATATCACTTGGGTTAATTGCCACTATTTTGGGCACATCCATACCCAGGGTGAGACCAGCTCTCTGAATTTTGGAAAGGGACTCTACTTTCTCTCTGACTGCTTTATCCTAATAGGTAGAATAGTCCCTTTCCCTTAATTCTACATGACATAGAGAACATTTATCAATATTTTACTGAAGGCTTGACCACACTAGAAGAAAATACAGCATAGAAAATAACTCAAAATTATTACACAGTGCAGCCTTTTCTGCAGAGTTTTTATCAGCCCCACTTCCTGTTTACATCCAAGTTGCCTCCACCAATGTGAGAACCACCAGTGTCTCACTGAATCTAGGTCAAATGTCCCAAACATTTAGAGAAAATGAAAGATGTTCACACTTCTCAGGCTGTGGTGCACCTCTTGAGGCTCTTGAGGAATTCTCTTCCCCAGGATTGACAATTTGTCCAGTATAATTGACTGTGGGAATATTCATTGAGGGAAAGTTCAACTCCCATTCATAACACACTTATATCCAAACAATCCCATGGTAGTGTGAAATCAGTATATTTCCAGAATTTCGAATTACATAATGTTAGATAATATCATGTTGAGTCAAAAATTGTCCAGGTCAGGTTGTGTAATAACAAAGTCACTGCATTTATATTCCACTCTTTTCCCATTAAAAAACTGAATTTAGAGTCTAATCTCAGTAAGGTTCTTCCTGTTTTCTGTATATAAAACTGACAGAACAGCATAAGAATTCACCAAGTAACACTCTGAAGATTCTTCACGGGTCCTTTAAAAAACTGACCATCCAAATGATGATCAGTGTCTCATCAGTTTACCAGCCTAACTGTATCCTGAGTGTCCTGGGTATAGTACATAGGATATACACTTCATGATATTATAAGAATAGTATAAGAATATTTTGTGGGTAAGTAGATGTATAATCAATTACTTCTGCATTTATACAGCCAATAAATATATTTTGGGCAACAGTAGCTGGAACAGCCATTGGTCTAGGAGATAGCATGGTAAACAAACTGAAGTGCCTACCCTCATGGAATTATCTTCTAATGGAGAAAACAGGCCAAACTAAAAGACATAAAATATATAATATATTAGCTTAGATTAATAAGTACTACAAAAAAGTATTGCAGGCAAAGAAAGACTAACTTGTGCTTTTATTTAATATATGGTAATTAGAAGGCTTTTCTGGAAAAGATCGAAGCAGAGATGAGACTTCTGTTATGTATCTGGAGAAAGAGTATTGCAGTCTGAAGGGCAGAAAGGACATAGACTTTATGGTGTGGTGTGCTCTCAGGAGCAGCAAGAAGTTTAGCATAGCTTCACTAGAATGAATGGGGATGAAGGTTAGGAAATAACAGAGAAAGTCAAGGACTGGGTCATATAGGAACATGGAAGCCATGAAGAGGATTTTAAATTTCCCTCTCAGTTTTGTGAAAAGTTAAAATTAGGCATCACTGTCAATAATGAAATATATATGTATACAAACACACATACACACACACACACGAAAGTGAATGGATCTTCTATCTTTCAATGAGTATCTCATTAGAGTAGGGGGTATGGAAAAATATTTCTGTATTTTTTGTTGACTGTGTTTTTTGGAGTAAATATTAAGTGAATAATCAAGGAAGTAAAACTTGAGGAAGAGTAACTGATATTTGGCCAGTTCCAAAGTAAACCTTGTAACTACATATATGTTAAAACATTACTAAGATGACCTTGATAGAATTTAGACTACCATCATAGACTTCTGGCTGGTCTCCTTGCTTTGACTCTAGACTCCTGTTCTTCACATAGCAGTCCAAGGGATCCTTTCATAATGTAAATCAGTTCGTGTCATGCTTGTGCTTAACACCACCCAATGGCTTCTTATGTCAGAGCCTACTCACATTCCACGAATGCCTACTTGCTATTTTTTTTTTTTTTTTTTGGGAAATTGGACCCCTGATGTATTCACAAATGATTAGAATAAAAATCACAGTTTCTACTTTATCTCAGAGATAGAGTTAGCCACGAGATTAAATTCTACTTAATGGAATGGAAGCAGAGTGTAAGCAGAAGTCCATTCTATGGACTGTAAGCAGAAGCACTAGAATATGTATAAATTTATTTATGTATGCTTTATATATATTCTCTCTCTCTCTCTCTCTCTCTCTCTCTCTTTTGGAAAGATAAAGATCCATTCAATTTCACATAAAGACATCAATATATAGGCATCCTGTTCAACTCATAAAGTTGTCAGGGACCTAGGCTCCTCTCTCTCTTGTTGTTCAATCATACTCAGATTATGACTTCTGCTTCAGGGACTGAAATGGCTGAATGAGCTCCAGTCATCAACTCTGTATTTCAACGACCATAAAATACAAAGGAGAAAAGAAAATGTCTCTATCTGTAAAGTTATGTCCCACAAAGTGTTTAAGACACTTCTGATTCCATTCCATTGAATAGAATTTCATTTCACCTCATGGCTACCATTAGGTCTGAGATAAAGAAGAAAATGTAGTTTTTATTCTAATCACTTGTGAATACATCAGGGGTCCGATTACCCCCCAAAATAGCAAGTAGGCATTGGTGGAATATGAATAGGTTCTGACATAAGAAGCCATTGGGTAGCGGTGATCACAAGCATGACATAAACTGATTTATGTTATGAAAGGATCCCTTGAACTGCTGTGTGAAGAACAGAGGAGTCTACAGTCAAAGCAGGGAGACCAGTTTAAAGTCTATGATGGTAATCTAAATTCTATTAAGGTCATCTTAGTAATGGTTCAATAGATTTATAAAGTTTACCTTGGAACTAGCCAAATATCAGTTACAGACATTACTTCTTCAAGTTTTTATTTCCTTGATTATTCACGTAATAATTCAAAAACACAGTCAATAAACAATATAGAAATTTTTTTCTGTACCCCTATTCCAATGAGATGTTCATCAAATGTTTTTGAAAAATATATCTATAGTATATTAAATATAAAATGTGAAAACTTATGACAAAACAAATTAATACATGTTTGGTATATTAGCAGTGGATAGACAAATCATTGAAATCAATGTTTTTCACTGCAGAGAGCAATCTCATGACAATATATTTCTTCATCATTCTTTTGCCAGCCCAGATGAACTAGACTTTGAAATATAATTTCCACTTAATATAAATATTTCTCCAGTGAGAAACCAGACTATGAGAGAGAAAGAAAGAAGGACAGAGAGAGGGAGAAGGGAGGGAGGGAGGGAGAGAAAAAGGAAGGAAGGAAAGAAGGAAGGAAGAAGGGAAAGGATGGCACATAAGAAAGAAGGAAGGAAAAGTCACAGTCATCCTTATTGGGGGAGCCATGGCTAAAAGCAACAGGAAAGATAACCTTGAAAAATTAAGAATTGTGACTGCTTCACTGTAGTTTTTCATATTAATCACTTCTACCAAATGTTCTTATTAATGTATGGCTTTTTTTCATCAAAGAGAAAATATTAAGCTTGTTTTCTGAACAGAATTATCTTCCAACCTGACTAAGAAAATCCAATTTGTGTTCTGCATGCTTGAGGGCAAAGTAGAAAGACAGAAAAATATGAGAAGGAAAGGAAGCCAGGAAAGAAGCCACTACTTTTTCATCAGCTAAAGAGCATTAAATTTGATTTCCAAAATGACTTGATGTATTTGGCATCTTGATATTAAAGCCAGCTATCTGTGCAGTGGTCTGATAAGGTGTATTAGGAAAATTCCATTGATTAGAAATATTTCCTCCATTACTTTAGTGAAATTATTCATTTGGGAAAACACCAATTAGAGGGTCATGGGCACATAAAGGGAAGGATGCCAAATGTCAATTTTCTAAGAGGCAGTATGGTCGATAATAAGGTATTTGCCTAAATATATAGCCTATGAGGAATATATTTCAATATTTCTTTATTTAATTTTATTGTTCCTCTAAGTTTAGCAGAATTATTTCAGTAATAAGTTCCTCAGTAGGCAAAATGTGCCCAAATCAGCAACAACCTTAGAATATCAAGTTGGATTTACAAGGGCTTCATAAATTTAGTTTACCTAGAGTAGACCAATCCCCATGGTATAAAAAAGGTTAGGAACTTAAAGGTACTAGATGCTTCAGAAGTTCTGGAAAAGATCTTCATTGGTTGTCAGTGAATTAGACTTCCCCAAAGTTTCATTTCCTTCATATTTTGCTGTAGATGTTTAGACAAAATTCAAAGCACACTCTGGTTTATGAAGAAAAGTGATGTTGGAAGTCAACACCTGCAGTTATAAATTGGAAAATATCAAAGTGCCTTTTTTTGTACAAAGATATCTTCTTTTTAAGATGTAAAATTGACATCCAGCCTCCTAATTATGTCTCATGTAATGGTTAATGAAGGATAGCAAATATTCATGCTGTGAAAAATTCACCTTTAATTATTTAAAACTTCTGATGTTTTAAAAACGTCTCTTTGGGAGAATACGAAGTATCACAGGAATTGAAATTTGATAATCACAATGTTTACCAAGGAAAAGGCTACCATATGTTACCAAAATGCTAAGTAGGAGTTCAATTTTAATGAATCATAAATGATTGATTTAGTTGAATTTGTTCCTTTCTTCAAAATTAGATTTTGAAGAGAAAAAGATTCTCTTGCTTAAATGTTGCATCTAGTCATCTCACCCCATGGTACCAATCTCAAGAGGGGGAAATGACTCCTAATTTAATTTCTCTTCATATAATCATAGAGTAAAAATTTAATTAAACCTAAGGGGAAAAGGCAGAAACCCAGTAAACAAATAACACTTTTAACTGGCAAATAAATTTATAGATGGCATTTTTAGGGGAGGAGTGAGCACAGCAGAAGTATAGAGATGAGAAATACATGGCAAAATTAAGGAATGTTAAAAACTGTGGCACAGACTATGAAAATAGAAGATAGACCTGCAGGGCTAGGAGTAAGATTTGGCTGATGAAGCTGCAAAAGTAAATTTAAGCCATATTGTGAAGAATTTTGAATAAAATCTAAAGAAGTTTATGCAATAATTAAGAGTTTATAGATGAAACACAACTTTTTTTTTAAGTGCTGTATCCATTCTCACTGCTAATAAAGACATATCTGAGACTGGGTAATTTATACAGAAAAGAGATTTAGTTGGCTCACAGTTCAGCATGACTCGGGAGGCCACAGGAAACTTAACATGCATGGTGGAAGGAGAAGCAAACACGTCCTTCTTCACAGGGCGTCAGCCAGGAGAAGTGCCCAGCAAAAGCAAGAAAAGTCCCTTATAAAACCATCAGATTTTGTGAGAACTCACTTACTATCATGAGGGTAACCACCCCATGATTCAATCCCCTCTCACCAAGTCCCTCCCATGACACGTTGGAATTATGGGAATTACAATTCAAGATGACATTTGGGTGAAGACATAGCCAAACCATATCGAGTACATTCATGGACTTGGAATAGCCAAAGTAATGGTGGCCACCTCAATTAAAATCTCCCAACACACTCTTCAAAATGATACAATTCAACACGAACAACAACAGAGAAATCCCCAAATCTCAAGTTGAAAACAGAGAACATCATTGCTTCAAATTACCTATAAATAGCAATGTAAACATCACTTTCATAGAGTTGTTTGCTGAGCTTCCACGACCTTTGCAGAGAGTAAGGGGTAGGCCTCTTGAAAAACCAAGAGGAAGATAGGAGAAAAGAAAGGAGGACCTATGACTGAAAAAACATCACCACTAGAAAAAAGGAAGTCTGTGTTAAGTGCTAAAATACTGAAAAAGAGCCTTATATATCAGTACATTGGCCACAGATAAGGGACTTAAAAATGATGAAGGCTTGGAAAGCTATTTCTTCTGAAGAGAATAAGGGAAGAAAGAAGAGAGAGGCAGACTTTGAAAATTGTGCAGTGAAGAGAAAAACAGAGCAAGCAGGGAGAGATTTGAAATACTGAAAGACAAAAGACAAGACAAAAATCACAGAGCTTAACCTGCCTGGACAACAATGCTAGACTCTGTTTCTATATATTATTATTATTTTTAAAGTTAGCCAATTGTAGTGATGCTTGCCTGTGGTCCCAGCTGCTCAGGAGGCTGAGTTGGTAGGACTGCTTGAACCCAGGAGTTCAAGGCTATAGTGAGCTACCATTGTACCACAGCCCTCCAGCCTGTGCTATAGAGCAAGATGCTGTCTCTAATAAATACATAAATAAAATAAAATAACAGAGCACAAAGCACAAAACCTGTCCTCTAAGTGCCATCGATTAAAGAAATTGTACTTTCTCACCCTGACAAAGAGTGGGGTAGGCCTTCTTTAACTAAGAATGTTTTAAACCACCCTAAATCAAGAGTCTTGTCCACGAAATTCATGGCAAAATAAATTTTGATTTCCAGAAAGATACTATCAGAGAAAAGTAAAAACAAGAATCGAACTATTTTAGCTAATGAAAGCTTACCCCTCCCACCACACACAGCAGAAAGAAAATGTAACCAACATTGTGAAATAAATTACATATTCTCAAACATTTGCTAATATTAAAAAGACAATAATCTTAGGTTAGACATTTTAGAAAGGACAGAAATGTACCCAAACCATAAAGAAAGAAAATGGTACTTGATTGATCTTAGGAAAGATATAGAAGAAAAGAGAAAATTGTATAATAATAAGACTAAATTACAAGATGCCTGAAAAACGAAAGTAGGAAAACATCAAAGAGAAGAAAAATTGAGATGAGAAAGAAGTAAATTGGGTCAGAGAAACAGTGGTTGAAATATACAAGCAAAGAAGATGTGTATTAGCATAATTTGAAGTTACTGAAGAAGAAAATCAAAACACAGAAACAAAATTAGTATTTATATTTATAAGACAGGAACAATTTCCAGAAATAAAATAGACATTAATCAGCAGGGCTTCCCAATTACCTGTGAAGATCAATTCAGAAGAATCAAACCATAGACATATTTTAATAAAACTATTAAACTTTAAAATAAAAGAATTACCAAGGCCCTCTGGGCCTTACCACTAAATGAATAAACAGGAAAACAAACAAATAAATGCATTTCATGAAAATTAGACTATCAGCCTTCTCAAAAGCAGCATATTAATAAAGACAACAATGAGTAACATTTTCAGGACACTTAAGGAAAGAATGTCTGAATAAAGCTTTTTTACCTAGGTAAGCTGTCCTTCAAGTGTTAAGGCTATAAATAAAAATTTTAAAACATTCAAGATATTGAGGCTTATTGAGCATTCTAAGAGAAGTTGAGCTTTATCCAATCAAATGGTAACTGAGGAAATTTCAGGAAAAAAAACCTTGCTGGTAAGTATTTAGTATTTTTAATTAATGATCTAAAACTAAAACAAGGGCAGAGATGAGTATTAAAATATAATATACTAATATATCTTTGGACAGAAGAAATAATACAGCTAAAAATGGGACAAGGGAGTGGAAAAGAGGCAAGTAGAATAAATTCATTAATTTTTTGTATAGGGAATAGGTCTAGTCAAACTATAGCATCACAAACTGACCAGCCAGTAAAAGGTTAGATAAGAAAATGAGAACAAAGGGGCACTTTAAAAGTGTAAAGATAACCACTAGGACAAAAAATAAAATGTTATTTCAGTTTTAAAATAAACAAGTAAAGAAAACATATTACATAGAAAAAGCAAGTAGAACAGACATTGTAATTACAACTTAAATAATTTGGCAGGGTAGAGACTAAGGATACCAGTCATTTTAATATATGTGTATGGGCTTAACTTACATATTGAAAAGAAGAGATTCTCAATTTAACTCACAAAGCAAAACTCAACTGCATAATGTATATAAGAACAAACCTAAACAAAGGGATTTGGAAAGGTTCAAAACAAAGAGATGGACAAAGGAATTACAGACAAATGGAAATAATAAGAAAATGTAGGTTGCAATTCTGATACCAGACAAGTAGAATTCAAGTCAAAAGTTATTATATGGGACAAAGAAAGTCACATTCATTTCAAAATAAAAATATAATAGTTAAGATTACTGATGCACCAAATAACTATTCTTATAAAGCAAGCACTACAGGCAATGTAAGAAGATGTTGATAGAAACATATTGAATATTGGAGGCTTTTATATATCTCTCTGAGATTAAGATAACAAGTAAGTATATAGACATGAACAACAAAATCAACTAGATACATCTTATAGTTAAATACTGATCTCTAAGCCCTGACCAAAGAGAATAGACTGATAACATTTTCTAACTATGCAATAAAACTATAAACCAGTTACAAGATACAAAAATCAAAAGGGTATTTCCAACAGGAATAAAAATCTTCTATTGATCAACTCTTTCATTGTTTTAAACTATAAGTTTTATTGTTATTTAGGTATGGCAAGTCAAAGTGAGAGAGAGAGGACTGTCAATGGAAAGACATTTTGTTATACACACGGATCCCCAGATGAGGGGCCGTGCCTTGCCATGGGAAGGCCACACAAGGAAGCACCAGAGTGATCAGGATGCAGATGGAGTGGGAAAATGTGGGCAAGATATTTTATTGTGGTTTCTGTAGAAAGGAACAGGTAAGGCAAGGTAACAGGTTTAGGATGGGCTAATTTGAATAATTCTAGTGGACTCTGGGACATAGGGACTGCCCTACATTGTTTGGTTCGTGGCCCTGGGGTAATAAGTGCAGGTGGATAGTGGCCCAAAATGTGAAAGCCCAATGAAGGAGGTGGTTTGGGGCTACGAGGGTCATGGGAGTTGGTTGGTTTGCACATGACAGGTGTGTTCAGAGGAGAGTTGTATGCCTTGTCTAGGAATTAGCCCTGAGGGGGCAGTTCCTCCAGGTTCAGCAAGGCCCCAAGATGTCAAAGTATCAAAGATATGGAATAAAAAGACATTATTAATACATGGGTGAAAGGAGATGTACAACTAAAATAATAATAACGAAAACACCCACAGTCAGTGCAATAAGGTAAGTAAAGGAATTTAAATGTTTATAGGTGAAAAGGAAAATTAAAATTATACCCGTTTACAGATGACATGATTGTTTATGTAAAACCTTTCAAGAATCTACAAAAAGAGGTTGTTGGATCTAACAAGTACATTCAGGTCATTCAGGTTGCAGGATTCAAGCTCAACAGACAAAAATGTATTCATATACAAGAAAATGAAACTAAAATACAAAACCATTCACATTAGCGCCAAAGAAAATGAAATTCCTAAATATAAATCTAAAAACATTTACAATATACGTTTGGTGAAAATTCCAAATTTCTGATGAAAAAAATCAAACAAGACCTAAATAAGTGAAGAGGCATACCTTGTTCATTGTTTTGAAACCTCCTTATAGTAAAAAAAAGGTTAATTCTCCCTAAACTGATCTGTACGTATAATACAATTCCTATAAGAAATCCCAGGTAGGTAGTTTTTTTGTTGACATAAACATATTCTAAAATTTATATACAAATGCATTAGAGCTGAAATAGCCAATAGAATTTTGGAAAAATAAAGCATAAAGTGGAAGGAATAATCCTATTTGATACTAAGGTTTTCTGTATAGCTAGAGTAACCAAGATCGTGTGGTGTTGGTAGAGTTGGTGGAAGACATAGCAACTTCTGTAGAAGAAACAGAGAAAATTATTTAGGAAATATTTCACACAAAAGCACTATTGTCAGATATTTTCACAGGAAAATTCCACCAAACCTTTAAAAACTAGATGGTCTCAATGCTACATGAATTGTCTCAGTACATAGAAAATAATGGGATATTTCTTAATTCTTTTTTAGAAGGAAGTATAACAATTGTACTAACAATAAAAGAAGATGACAGAACAATATCATTTATAAATATTATGACTATTATAAAAAATAAAATAAAATATTAATAAAAAGAATCCAATACCACATTAGTGAAATAATGTGTTATACACAAATAGGACTTATTTCAGAAGTTCAAAATGGACTCAATATTTTTAACCATCTAGTAGTATAAAATACCTAGTAATCCTTTTCTAGAAATGAACTCTGAAGGTACAGTTCTCAGAACACAAAAATCTACATGCTTAAGTTTATTAAATGCAACATCATTTGTAATTGTAAAATATTAGGAACAGCTTAAAATACTGTAACATAAGAGATTAGCTGAGTAAACTATGAGACGTCCACCAATGGAGAACTATGCAACTGTATAAAAAAAAAGAGCAAACTTTCTATGAACTGATAAGATTGCCACAATATATGCTTAACTTAAAAAAAGTTTAAAAATGTTTATTATAGTTAACCTTTGTGTAAGAAAATGAAGAAATAAGAAGACAAGCAGGGATGTGTTTCACATTACAAAAATGAAACACAGAGAGAAATTCCAGAAAAGAGTAAGCTTGGTTACCTACAGGGAATTAATGGGATCAGGTTGGAGGAACAGAGAGTATGCAAATGAGTAAAAGGCATAGAGGAGAGGAGTAATAGTTCCCTGAGTATATATTTTGGTTAAATTTCACTTTTGGAAGTATTAGCATTTCACTTCAAGTTGAATGAATGAATGAGGGAATGAATAAAATGAACAGGGATTGAAGGTAAAATCCTAAAATGCAATACAAACAGAACCTAGTCAATATAAGAAGTATATTTCAAATGAATACCATAAACACACTGAAGGGAGGAAAAAGAAATAACACAAGTGACCTTTAGACACAATATATTCACTATATACCTTGAGACTAAAAAGACAGCTAATCCAATACTCAACTCTAGTTACTAGTTTTCCTTCTCCAACCTTCCCAGTGGGGTGGGTTGGCATTTTTTAAACTATTTATGATACTCTCTAGCATTGAACAAATAAGTAAATCTATTGATAGTGATCAGAGTCAAATATCTGTGTTAAAGAGACAAGTCATAATGAATGCTGACTAAAATCCCCAATTCCCTGTTCGGTTCCATTGGTCTATATCTCTGTTTTGGTACCAGTTTCTTATACATCCTCCTCAGAGGATCTCAGAACTATCTTGGCTTCTTCAAATCTAACTAAACCATGAAGCCACCCTATGAATCAGTGGACTTTTTAATC
>CAUYLG010076481.1:0-21797 GCA_963573385.1 Cacajao melanocephalus
ACTACTGCCCGGCAAAAACATCTCTAACCCAACAAAAAAAAAAAAAAAAAAAAAAAAAAAAAAAAAAAAAAAGGGCTAGACGCGGGGGCTCACACCTGTAATTCTAGCACTTTGAAAGGCTGAGGCAGGAAGATCACCTGAGGTCAGGGGTTCAAGACTATCCTGACAACATGGAGAAACCCTGTTTCTATTGGGAAAAAAAAATGTGAAATTAGCTGGGCATGGTGGCACATGCCTGTAATCCTAGCTACTCAGGAGGCTGAGGCAGGAGAATCGCTTGAACCTGAGAGGCAGAGGTTGTGGTGGTCTGAGATTGCACCATTGCACTCCAGCCTGGGCAACAAGAGCAAAAGTTCATCTGAAAAAAAAAGATCTGGTTTGCAATACTGATGTACCATTAAGAATTTCTCTAGCCTGGCCAACAGGAGAAACTTCGTCTGTAGCAAAAAAAAAAGCAAAATTAGCCAGGCGTGGTGGCGGATGCCTGTAATTCCAGCTACTCAGGAGGCTGAGACAGGAGAATCACTTGAACCCAGGAGGCGGAGGTTGCTGTGAGCCGAGATGGCGCCATTGCACTTCCGCCTGGGCAATGAGAGCAAAACTCCGTCTCAAAAATAAAGAAAAAAAAAGAAAAGAGAAGAGAAGAAAAGAATTTCTCTAAATAACTATAATATTTGACTGTGTACTCACAAAAGGCAGGTATTTTAAATAATTGGCATGTAATCTATGGCAGTAAAATTTCAAAGAAAATGCTGTGTAATCATAAACAGAAGATTCTAATGAGAAACTTTTAATAAATAAGCATTTAAAAGAAACTGGAGACAATTTTTATGTTTTAAATATATGCTATGTTTACATGAAATGAAACTGCTCTAATCTAACTTTAGAAGCAAAAAATAGTGTTACATTGCTAAATAAAGAAAATATCCATATATTTTGCGAAATACAGTGAGATCCTCTGATATATAAAACAAATATTTGGGAATAATAGGGAGAGTAAAATCAGTATGATGGAAAAAAGTTCCCTATTTACTTATCCCCTTCACAGGAAGAAAACTGTTTTTTTCCCTCTTTTGTTTCTGCCAGAAGAAGGAAGAAAATTTTTAAGTAATCCCCGACAAAAATGCCTTTATGAGAGAGCCAGGCATCATAACTCACACCTGTAATGACAGCTACACGGTACACTGAAGTTGGAAAATTGCTTCAGGCCAGGATTTCAAAACCAGCCTGGGTTATGTAGCAAGACCTCATCTCCAAAATAAGTGCCTTTAAGAGAACTTTGAGATCCAGGGAGGGAGCTGTGAAACTGCTAATGCCCAATACTGAGGAGTGCTCCTTTTCAGAAGGCAGGTGGCAAACTACGGAACTCTTGTTTTTTAGTACAGAACTCCTATTTTTTAGTACAGACCAGGAAATGGCCTATCCAACTTGGTACTACTGATAATTCTGAACTTACTCTGTAATCATCTCAAACATTTCCCAACCACAGTCTGTAAGAGGTCATACCCTTTCAGAGGTCTTAAGAAAGATATCCACACCAGGCCTGCAGAGCTGTGGTCCCTGAAGCAGCTCAATGACTCAGTTTCAGCTCCCTGAGCCACAACTCATGGCCAGTTCTGCCTATGTTAAAACCCATATAGGGGGCTAGGCACAGTGGCTCACGCCTGTAATTGCAGCACTTTGGGAGGCTGAGGCAGGGGATCACCTGAGGTCAGGAGTTTGAGACCAGCCTGACCAACATGGAGAGACCGCATCTCTATTAAAAATAGAAAAAAAATGGCATGGTGGGCATGCCTGTAATCCCAGCTACTCGGGAGGCCGAGGCAGGATAATCACTTGAACCCAGGAGGCAGAGGTTGCAGTGAGCCGAGATCACACCATTGCACTCCATCCTGGGCAACAAGAGCAAAACTCCATCAAAAAACAAAACAAAACAAACAAACAAACAAAAAAACCCCACACAGTGATCTGGAAAAATCCTTCCTGATACACAGTGAATGCCATACTCATCCACATTCTTAAGTAAGACCCATCATATTGAGACCCAACCGCAGAAATCTGCCCTAGTGTCTGCCCTACAGGTCAAAGTCCTGAGGAAAATTCAGTCTGTCCAAAAAATAAAATGTGAATTACAACTACCCAAGCCCCTTGTAACAAGCCAACTAAAGGTAGACCCTAGTGCAGACCCAGCTGCCTTGTGACCAAGCTACACGCCCTCTCCACGACCAATGCAGAGGGCATCCCATTACCCTGGGGGCCCAATAAAAGATGTTTACCTTCTAAAAACAGGTAATAAAAACTTGAAGAGGTGTTTGCTTCTTCAAATTTAAAGACACAAATACAAAACTCTATTTTGCCTATTGTCAATGCTTCTATTTTAACAAAGAACTGTAAGTAATTGGCAGAAGAATTAGTCAAAAAAATGAAAAGAGCCATTTAAATTGAAGACAAGTAAAAACTTGCTGGTTGTAGATTATATGATTATATATATAAAAGAATATAAACAGTACATTAAAACCTGTCTAAACTAATAAACACAGTAAATTAGCAAAATATTAAATTAACATACAAGTTATGGTTCTATACACTTAAAATAAGCTATCTGATAAAATATTTTTAAAAATCTTGCTTACTGCCAGGAGTGGTGGCTCACGTCCGTAATCCCAGAACTTTGGGAGGCTGAGGCAGGTGGATCATCTGAGGTCAGGAGTTTGACACCAGCCTGGCCTATAGGTGAAACCACATCTATACTACAAATACAGAAATTAGCCAGGTGTGGTGGTGGGTGCCTGTAATCCTAGCTACTCGGGAGGCTGAGGCAGGAGAATTGTTTGAATCAGGAGGCAGAGATTGCAGTGAGTGGAGATCATGCCACTGCACTCCTGCCTGAGTGACAGAGCGAGACTCTATCTCAAAAAACAAAACCAAACAAACAAAAAAAACTTGGCCAGGCGTGGTGGCTCACACCTGTAATCCCAGCACTTTGAGAAGCCAAGATGGGCAGATTACGAGGTCAGGAGTTTGAGACCAGTCTGACCAACAAGATGAAACCCCATCTCTATTAAAAATACAAAAACTAGCCAGGTGTGGTGGCACACTTCTGTAGTCCCAGCTACTCGAGAGGCGGAGGCAGGAGAATTGCTTGAACTTGGGAGGTGGAGGCAGGAGAATTGCTTGAACCTGGGAGATGGAGGTTGCAGTCAGCCGAGATAGCGCCACTGCACTCCAGCCTGGGTGACAGAGTGAGACTACGTCTCAAAAAACAAACAATAACAACAAAAATCTTATTTATGATAGCATTAAAATAAATTTCTGAGAAGAAATTTAATCAAAGAGGCAGATAATATTTACAATGAAAGATATAAGAGATCAATGAAAGACATTAAAGACACAAATAAATTTAAAAATATTTCATTTCTATAGATGGAAATAATAAGTATTGTTAAAGAGCCATGTTATGGGACTCCATGTTTGGATCCCCTTCCACGAACACTCCCTTCGTGGAAGCCATCTTTCTCTCTCCTGGATTTCCCCTCTGGAGTCCCCTTCCACACTTTCTCGTGGAAGCCTGTCTTTCCCTCCTAAACTCTATCTCTCTCTATTCCCTTCCACTCAATTATGGAAGCTGCTTTTCTCTCCTGGATTCCATCTTTCTGGATTCTCTCACTCAGTATGAGAGTTAGCTGTTTCTTTCTCTCTCTAAATAAATCACTTTCTTAAAAATAAAAAAATAAAAATAATAAAAAAAAATAAAAATAAAGAGCCATGTTATTGAAGGTGAGCTACAGATTCAATAAACTCCCTATCAAAATTCCAGTGGCATTTTTTTACAGTAGTGAAAAATAGAATTCTAAAATTTACATGAAACTACAATAAACTTTGACTAGTCAAAGCAATCTTGAGAAAAAAACAAAGAAAGCAGAAGGACATAATACTTTATAATTTCAAACTATATTTGCAGACTATAGTGATACAAACAGGATGGAAGGTGCAGAAAAATGAACAAAAACCCACTACTCTCACACATTTCAGAGAGAACTTAATTAACAGTTTAACATAGAGTTTCTCAAAATTATGCAGATATTTGTGTGTCCCCCAAAACAATGGAAAAGCAGTCAGATTGTGCATTCTTTTTTTTTTTTTTTTTTAGACTGAGCCTTGCTCTGTCACCAGGCTGGAGTGCAATGGCACGATCTCAGCTCACTGCAACCTCCAACCCCTGGGTTCAAGTGATTCTCCTGCCTCAGCCTCCCCAATACCTGGGATTATAGGCACGCACCTCCACGCCCAGCTAATTTCTGTATTTTTAGTAGGGACCGGGTTTCACCATGCTGGCCAGGATGGTTTCGATCTCTTGACCTCATGATCCCCCTGCCTCGGCCTCCCCCAGTGCTGAGATTACAGGTGTGAGCCACTGTACCTGGCCTGTGCAGTCTCTTATATGTGATTAGAAAGACTTTGGCTCTCATTATAAAATTGAAGGCAGATCACTGAAGGGAAAGCAGAGTCCTGAGATAAAAGCATAACATAGGGCCGGGTGCGGTGAATCACACTTGTAATCCCAGCACTTTGCAAGGCCGAGGCAAGCGGATCACTAGTGAGTCCAGCCTGGCCAACATAGTGAAACTCCGTCTCTATTAAAAATACAAAAATTAGCCGGGCATGGTGGTGAGCACCTGCAGTCCCAGCTACTCAGGAGGCTGAGGCAGGAGAATAACTTGAACCCGGGAGGCAGAGAGTTAGGTGAGCTGAGATTGCACAACTGCACTCCAGCCTGGGCAACAGAGCGAGAGATTCTGGCTCAAAAAAAAAAAAGCATAAGACAGAAGATTCCCCTATGTGAGAGCAAAATAAAAAAATCAGCTGGTGGCTTACACTTATAATCCCAGCACTTTCAGAAGCTGAGGCAAGTGGATCACCTGAGGTCAGGAGTTCGAGACCAGCCTGACCAACACATAGTGAAACCCCATCTCTACTAAAAAAATACAAAAATTAGCCAGGTGTGGTGGTGCACACCTGTAGTCCCAGCTACTTGGGAAGCTGAGGCAGGAGAATCACTTGAACTCGGGAAGTGGAGGTTGCAGTGAGCGGAGATCACGCCATTGTACTCCAGCCTGAGTGACAGAGCAAGAGTCCGTCTCTCAAAAGAAAAAAGAAAAAAAAAAAAAAAGAAAAGAAAAACTCAGGCTTTCCAAAAACTATTTCCTTTGGAACACAGCTTCCCAAATCACATTATAAGGACTAGCTTTTTCTTTGACCTTTGAACCGCTCATCTATGTCATCTGTTGTAATCACTTTCACGCTCACCTACCTGAGGGTTTGGCCACTATGTCATGTCTCTTTATAGTCCAAGGCTCCTTTTCTTGCTCCAGCCAGGTGATCAAGTCTGGCTTAGAGACAGCAATACCTGTTTTATTTAAAATAAATAACATAAATCTTGCTCATATTTTCTAATCACCAACCTGGCAATGTGCTTAGTAAAGAGGGTAAAATATAACATTCTTGTAAATTAATCCCAAAATACTGATTTAAAAAAGAAATTTCTACATATTTAAAAAGTATCTTAAATTTTTTAGTTCTTAAATTTTAGTTCTAAATTCTTTAGTTTTTAATTTCACTGCCCAGTACAACAAATCAAAAATTGGAAATTACACGTTAAAGTGTGGGCAACAATATTTTAATGCCACTAAAACTTCTGGAATTACCACTCTAATCTAGAGTGAAAGATAAAGATTAGCTCAGGAATGCAGAAAGTTCAGTCCAAGATAAAACATCTTTTTATTTATTTATTTATTTTTATTATTTTTTTTTAAGACGGGGTTTCACCATGTTGGTCAGGCTGGTCTTGAACTCCCGACCTCAGGTGATCTGCCCGCCTTGGCCTCCAAAGTGCTTGGATTACAGGCGTGAGCCACTGCGCCTGGCCCAGATAAAACATCTTGAAGAAATTATTTTCTACAGAGACAAATTCCTAAGATTTTTATAAAAACAGGGATGTGAAACTCACTTATGCAAAGCATAAATTACCAAAAAACAGTCTACAAAAAAAGAAAAGAAATGAAACATTTAGGGTATAATAGGAATTGTATATTGAAGTTATGCTCACCCAGGAAGACCAGGTTTCTGTAGTTCTCTAACATCACATTCCTATATAAATTCTGCTGTGCAGAGTCCAGGCATTGCCACTCCTCCAGAGAGAATTCTATGACCACATCCCTAAATTTCAATGGTTCCTGAAAAGCAAACACACACGTGTTTAGAAAGTGCCATGGGCAGAATTTATAATTTGACTCAAGGTAAACTAAGAAAGCAAAGAGAACTGGTTCTGACTTACAGGAATGACTGAAATTATCCAATAAAATAATTTTTTTTTAACACAGGAACATTCTCTAATGTATTTTCTAACCCTTAGAAAAGAGAGTGGCATAAGATCCATATACCAGAGAATATACAATACCTTTCTGGATAATAAAGCATAAAATCAAGTGCATCAACATCAACGTGTAAAGTTTTGTAAAATGAAAATGATAGATAAAGTTAGAGGGCACCTCTCAAATTTTAATGTGTACAATAAACTGGAGATCTTATTAATGCAAATTGTTTTTTGAGAAGATGTGAAATATAGTCTGATTGTCTGAATTTCTGATTTTTTTTTTTTTTTTTTTTAAGAGACAGGGTTTCACTATGTTGGCCTGGCTGATCTCGAACTCCTGACCTCAAGTGATCCACCTGCCTCGGCCTCCTAAAGTGCTGGGATTACAGGCATGAGCCACCGTGCCTGGCCTGATTGTCTGAACTTATAACAAGGTCACCAGTAATGTCAATATTTTGTCAAACATCTAGTATGTTGAAGAGCCTGTGTTTTTCCTAGTTTTTCTGGCCTCTAAACAAAGATGAGAGCCTTCATTTACCAAAGACAGATATATACAAAGAAAACCTAAGAAAGAAGGGCAGCTGCCAGGTTTAATGTGATGGTTTATGCACAACAGCTGCATAAATATAAACTTAATAATGAAGAGAAAAATAATTAACTCTATAGTAAAACAGTTTGTCAGAGAGATATTTAACCAAGTGAATCACTAACATCAACTACACTAGGACAGATTTTCACACTGCTGATGCACACAGAAGGACACAGCATCACTGCTGGGACACTGCATCTGAAAAAGTAAATTACAGTCTAAATTTAACCGTAAAACATCAGTTTTATGCAAAGTTCAAGATACAGGTATCTCCTGTGCTTTGTAGTTTTTAACAGTGACTTTAGGTAGTCTTTCTTCAGGACCCTAGAGGGCAGGTATCTCCTAATAATGTTTTTCAGAACTTTCTGGTTAATAAATGCCATATTGTTTATGAGCTAATGAGAAACAGAAATGGAACCTTACATGTTCTCCATTTTTACTGAGAATCCCAGCTTTTTCCTAACAGGAATCTTGAGTATCCATACCTTCCCATGTTCAGCAGTCACAAAAGGAACATTTTTAATATTGCAGATTATAAATTCATGGTGAGAATTCTACAAGAAATATACAAAGCCATGATGTAAAGAACATAGTCGAGGCTCTGGTATACAAGAAAAAATTATTTTCTAGAGACCTTCAGATACAATAAAAAAATTTAAAGTGTTTAAACTCATTAGGACGCTGGGCACAATGGCTCATGCCTATAATCCCAGCACTTTGGGAAGCTGAGGCAGGTGGACCACCTGAGGTCAGGCGTTCGAGACCAGCCTGGGCAACATGGTAAAACGCTGCCTCTACTAAAAATACAAAATATAGCTGGGTGTGGTGGTGGGTGCCTGTAATCCCAGCTTCTCGGAGGCTGAAGAAGGAGAGTCGCTTGAACCTGGGAGGCAGAGGCTGCAGTGAGCCGAGATCACGCCACTGCACTCCAGCCTGGGCAATAGAGTGAGACTTTCTCTCAAAAATAATAATAAAATAAATAAATAAAAATAAATTCATTAAGGAGAAAAAACACAAGTAGAAAAGTAAATACGTGGCCGGGTGCGGTGGCTCATGCCTGTAATCCCAGCACTTTGGGAGGCCGAGGTGGGTGGATTACCTGAGGTCAGGAGTTCGAGACCAGTCTGACCAACATGGTGAAACCCCGTCTCAAAAAAAAGAAAAAAAAAGAAAAGTAAATACTTGCGGGTACTAAATGCATGGCCTTGCAGGAGGCAAAATGGATGCAGCTCTTGATATGAGACATATTTAGCTTAAGAAGGAAGCCATTTTTTCCCTTTTTCTCCTCCTTTTCAGGAAATCTTTCTCAGAGGAGATTCTCTGGACAAAGTACATCTGTATTTTGAGAATATGCCTTTGAAGGTGTCGGCATCACCAGTTTATCTGCTACCACCACACCCACAGGCAGAAGGACCAGGACCTGCAAAAAAAGTCCACCCATTTATGTCCTTTATACAAAAAGAGTGTAAAGATTAAGATACAATTTCTCTCTTTTTTCTTTCAAGATGGAGTCTCACTCTGTCACCAAGGCTGGAGTGCAGTGGCGCAATCTCGGGTCACTGCAACCTCCACCTCCCAGGTTCAAGCAATTCTCCTGCCTCAGCTTCCTGAGTAGCTGGGATTACAGGTGCGTGGCACCACGCCCAGTTAATTTTTATTTTATTTTATTTTATTTTATTTTATTTTTGAGAAGGAGGCTTGCTCCATTGCCCAGAAGCTGGAGTGCAGTGGAGTGATCTCAGTTTACTGCAACCTCCGCCTCATGGGTTCAAGCAATGCTCCAGTCTTAGCCTCCTGAGTAGCTGGGACTACAGGCGCCTGCCACCATTCCTGGCTAATTTTTGTATTTTTAGTAGAGATGGGGTTTCACCTTGCTGGTCAGGCTGGTCTTGAACTCCTGACCTCAGGTGATCCACTGTCTTGGCCTTCCAAAGTGCTGGGATTACAGGCGTAAGCCACCACACCCAGCCCTGTATTTTTAGTAGAGACAGGGTTTCACCACAGTGGTCAGGCTGGTCTCAAACTCCTGACCTCGTGAATCAAAGTGCTGGGATTACAGGCGTGAGTTAGTGCACCTGGCCAATTTTTCTTTTCTTGTCTTTAGAAGCCCTCCCTTGCCACAGAAACCAGCAATTTTTTCTTCAGTAATTGAAATATGGGCCACACTGTCCTGTCCTGTCCCTACTAAATGGAACCAGGACAGGCCCTGTGACCACTCTTTAGTTCAAAGGTGGAACTTAGCTCTCATGAATGTCTTGAACTCCTCATACTTGATTCTGGCCTTACCTTAGAGTTACATGAGGCACATTATTAAAAAAAAAAAACATGGATACGCCAAGCACAGGGGCTCATGCCTGTAATCCCAGCACTTTGGGAGGCCAAGGCGGGCGGATCACGAGGTCAAGAGATAGAGACCATCCTGGCCAACATGGTGAAACCCCGTCTCTACTAAAAATACAAAAATTAGCTGGGTGTGGTGGTGCACGCCTGTAGTCCCAGCTACTTGAGAGACTGAGGCAGGAGAATTGCTTAAAAAACTGGGAGGTGGAGGTTGCAGTGAGCTGAGTTCGCACCATTGCACTCCAGCCTGGCAACAGAGCCAGACTCTGTCTCAAAAAATAAGCAAACAAAAAACATGAATGCTTCCACCCAGAACATTAAACAGAACCTGTGGAAAAACCAAAAGTAAAGAGATTGCTGCACATTGGCCATTTGATTCTAATTAGAAGCCTGGGCTTGTAACCGCTTAGCTAAGCATTGCCTTTCAAACTTTAATGTGTTTATAATCACTTGGGAATTTTGGCCCCACTCTATGTAGTGTGATTTTGCAGGTTTGGAAAGGGTCTATGAATGGGTGTTTTAAACAAGTTTCCTGTCAAAGCTGATGTTGCTCGCTCTATGATTATTATTAACACTAGTTAGAGAAAGCAGGCACAGCACAGAGTCCCTTACACTCAGCACTCTTGTCACAACACAAATACTTGTAGTACAAATGAAGACAACACTTAGCATCCTAATTCTTTGCTGGCTCCTTAAGACTTACAGGCTAGGCTGGGTGCGGTGGCTCACTCCTGTAATCCCAGGACTTTGGGAGGCCAAGGTGGACAGATCCCCTGAGGTCAGGAGTTCGAGACCAGCCTGACCCACATGGTGAAACCCCATCTCTACTAAAAATACAAAACTTAGCCGGGCATACGCCTGTAATCCCAGCTACTCAGGAGTCTGATGCGGGAGAATCGCTTGAACCCAGGAGGCAGAGGCTGCAGTGAGCCAAGATCAGGCCATTGCACTCTAGTCTAGGCAACTCCATCTCAAAAAAAAAAAAAAGACGTACACCTTACACAGAAGGCAGCAATGTCTGAATAAATCTGTATTCTGAAAACAACACGTACACATGTATTAATGCAGTGCATTCTAAACAGGTACTATGTGCTCAAGATTATGTTACAGAGTGCTCACTTTGGCAGCACATACACTAAAATTGAAACTATACAGAGAAGATTAACATGGCTCCTGTGCAAGGGCAACATGCAAATATGTGATGCATTTCATATTTTTACAGCCAAGACAATCCTAAGCAAAAAGAAAAAAGCTAGAGGCATCACACTACCTGACTTCAAACTATACTACAAGGCTACAGAAACCAAAACAGCATGGTGCTGGTACCAAAACAGATATACAGACCAATGGAACAGAACAGAGGCCTCAGAAATAACGCCACACATAGACAACCATCTTATCTTTGACAAACCTGACACAAACAAGCAATGGGGAAAGGATTCCCTATTCAATAAATGGTATTGGGAAAACTGGCTAGCGATATGCAGAAAACTAAAACTGGACCCCTTTCTTACACCCTATACAAAAATTACCTCAAGAAAAATTAAAGACTTAAATGGGCTGGGTGCGGTGGCTCATGCCTGTAATTCCAGCACTTTGAGAGGCTGAGGCAGGCAGATCATGAAGTCAGAAGATCGAGACCATCCTTGCCAACATGGTGAAACCCTGTCTCTACTAAAAATACAAACATTAGCTGGGCATGGTGGTACATGCCTATAATCCCAGCTACTAGGAAGGCTGAGGCAGGAGAATCACTTGAACCTGGGAGGTGGAGGTTGCAGTGAGCTGAAAATGTGCCACTACACTCAAGCGTGGGTGACAGAGTGAGAACCTGTCTCAAAAAAGAAAGAAAGAAAGAAAAAATGAAATAGGTAAATGAGAATTTTTAACCAAAGAAATATATTATTAGATTATTTTGAAACTCACCTTCTTTATGCCCTTGTAAATACTTTACCTTTCAAGCTCTACCAATAAAATGCAATTTACAGTTAAAAAAAACTGATATTAACATAAGTGAACAAATCTTTCCAAGGTGACAAACCTAGGGGGTGGCAGTCCTGATTAGAAAACTGATGTGTCTCACTCATGTGTCAAGTCAGGCCATCCAATTACTTGAGAGATTCTCCCACCCTATCCTGCTCACTTAAGTGCCCAATGACTACCCTCTCAGGAGACACTGCACTAAGCCCAAGTGAGTGCCCCAAGGACATTTTACTTTTCAAGTTCTTGCACAATCTCACCGGGGTCAGGTTTTTATTTTTTGTGATACTATTTTTTTTTTCACAAATCTTAAAGTATCCAGGGTGCAGAAATTGTCTGTTTTCCCCTAGACACCAGCATCTGATTGGCTGACCAGCAATGTATCTTCAAGAAATGGAAACTGAGTGGAGTGAAGACAATCTTTTTTCTGTTATTTATTTATTTATTTTTGAGGCGGAGTTTTCGTTCTCATTGCCAAGGCTGGAGTGCAATGGCGCAGTCTCAGCTCACTGCAACCTCCCCCTTCAGAGTTCAAGCAATTCTCCTGCCTCAGCCTCCAGAGTAGCTGGGATTACAAGCATGTGCCACCATGCCTGGCTAATTTTTCTATTTTTCATAGAGACAGGGTTTCACCATGTTGGCCAGGCTGGCCTCAAACTCCTGACCTCGGGTGACCCGCCTGCCTAGGCCTCCCAAAGTGCTGGGATTACAGGCATGAGCCACCACACCCACGGAGTGAAGGCAATCTTAATGGCTCAAGGGGTTAGCTTTTCAAAGGAAAAGTATATATACTAGGAGATTCCTTTCAGCCACAAGCATTCAACTGACTGCTCCCTTGAAAGGCTACCTCAGATTGTCTTATGGAAGAAAATGACCCAGGAGCTGATCTTCACTAGACACTCTAGCAGACATAGTCATGGCAGGTATATTGGTTTATTCAGACAGTACTGAAACCCAGAACTGGAAAAAACTAAAGAGTGCCTGAGGACACATCACCCAATAAAGCTTCCAAACAAAACAAGAGAAAACAAAACAAAACATTCTTATAAGATCTCTGTGCCTAGGGAAAAGAAAAGAAAAAGAAGCACAAAGATTTTTTTTTTTTTTTTTAGAATACAGTAATGGGATTATTCTTTGCTTTCTCCTCACAGGAGATATTTACAAACAGAAACAAATCTCTTCAAATATGCCATCCAATGCTTTGTCAAAGAATGATTAATTAAAATATGGTATGGAAAATGTACACTAAAGGACAAATAGTTAATGTGAATTAGGGAGAGGAAGTTGACATTTGGGATTGTCAGAAGAAGCTGAAAATTTAGTATTTTATTGCAAACCAGAGTTAGAGGGAGATGTGAGAAGCTGTTTGGGACACCTGCAAAAAATGCAGGAAAATATCAGTCCCCTGTGGAGTCTGAAAATATTTAAGTGGCAGACAATTCGACTGAGGTCGCTCCAGTCCCTGAATTCCTACTTTAAAAAATTATAACTGAAATGCTTTTTTTTTTGGTAAATTACTACATTGGGGGAAACAAAATTTAGGCTTAACCAACTATAAATTGCCAATTAAGTTCTCACTATGAAACCGGGAAAATTTTACCCTCAAGGTAAAAATTAAGAAATTATGTGCCGGGAGGAGTGGCTCACTCCTGTAATCCCAGCATTTTGAAAGGCTGAGGCGGGTGGATCACGAGGTCAAGAGATCGAGACCATCTTGGCCAACATGGTGAAACTCATTCTCTACTAAAAATACAAAATTTAGCGGGGCGTTTGGCACGCGCCGGTAGTCCCAGATACTCGGGAGGCTGAGGTGGAAGAATCGCCTGAACCCGGGAGGCGGAGGTTGCAGTGAGCCGAGACTGCACCACTGTGCTCCTGCCTGGAAACAGAGCAAGACTCTGTCTCAAAAAAAAAAAAAAAAGAAAGAAAGAAAAAGAAATTATGTAACTGTAACCGATTATTGAAGTTTTTGCATCATGCACCTTAAACGTCTTTCCAGCTGGGCGTGGTGGCTCATGCCTATATTCCTAGAACTTTAGGAGGCCGAGTCGGGTGGATCACCTGAGGTCAGGAGTTCGAGACCAGCCTGGCCAACATGATGAAACCCCATCTTTACTAAAAATATGAAAATTACACCGGGCGCGGTGGCTCACGTCTGTAATCTCAGCACTTTAGTTGGCAGAGGCTGATGGATCGCCAAAGGTTAGGTATTCGAGACCAGCGGGGCCAACATGGTGAAACCCCATCTTTACTAAAAATACAAAAATTAGCCGGGCGTGGTGACAGGCGCCTGTAATCGCAGCTACACAGGAGGCTGAGACAGGAGAATTGCTTGAACACGGGAGGCAGAGGTTGCAGCGAACTGAGATCGCGTCATTGCACTCTAGCCTGTGAGACAAGGGCAAGACTTAGTTTCAAAAAGAAAAGAAAGAAAAAAGTCTTTCCTTGAAGCTCCTCCCACTGACAACAAACGACAATTTTTGAACAACTCTTTCATTTAATTCTTTAACATTTTTGCGACGACTCCCCCCGCTTTTTTTTTTTTTGAGATGTAGAGTCGCTCTGTCCCCCAGGCTGGAGTGCAGTGGCCCGATCCGCCCGCCTTGGCCTCCCAAAGTGCTGGGATTACAGGCATGACAGTCACTGCGCCCAGCCTTTTGACTCCCATAAATTTTTAATAAAAGCAAAGAAAAACTGGTAATGCCACAGACCAAAGCTCTTCTCATTCACGAAGCCGGCACCAGTCAAAATTCTCCCCTGATGACCCTCTCGTGGTCCCTACACAATCTGGGAAAGACGCGGGGCTGCAAGTGCAGAGCTGCCCAGAGAGGGTTCCAGGCCAGGGCACAATCACTGCGCAGGGAAGAGACAGGACGCCCAGGGACCGGCTGTCAGCGCAGCCGCCATCTTATGGCTGAAGGGGCTGAGGCCAAGCTGGGCAAGAACTGTGGGCGCAGATTGTGGAGCTGACTGCGGGGAGGCCTGAGTCCCGCCACAGCCGCTTCCCACCAGTTCCAACCAGCCCCTTCCTCTCTCTCGGGATGTCGGACCTGGCACTCACCATTTCTAGGCTTCCAGGAGACCTGGCGTCTTAGCTGTGGATCTCCCAATATCTGCAGGTCACAGGGCCACAAACGCTGCGCCTCTAGGAACAGAGACACAGAGAAGTGAAGACAAGACCAGGAACTCCGGCTGCAGCAAGAGACAAAGGCCCCGCCACATCCCGGAAGCCGCCCTGTCCGCTCCAACTACGTGCCTGATTGGACAGTTCCCAGGCCAGCGTCCCTGATTGGATAATCTTAAAAGCCCACCCCCTCAGGCCCTGAGTGGCAGAAGATATGATCACATACTCGGCTGAATGAAGACTAACAGCCTAAGATGTAGCCTTTTCAGACCAGTCTCCCTCCCCGAGCTAAGCCAGGCCCACCCAACAGGGTATTTGCCTTTAACCTTCTGTGTAAGGTCATATGCATTTTAAATAATATACTATATGGCTATTCAAAACTAAATATATATATAACAATTATTTTAAAATTTCAGCTTTTATAACCATCCTGGTTTTTGAGAGCCATAGTCCCTACCCCCGACAGCCCCAGCCCAGATGGCATTCAAATCTTCCTGGATGGGCTTGATGTCCGTCACTCACCTGCTCTTTAGCACTGCCTTGTATTGGTTACTCAGGGCTTGGGGAGAGTGGTGGGGATTGTACATCCAGGGTGGGAACCACCTCACACCCAGAGTTCACCTGGCCATAGGCCAGCAAGAAAGCCCAAGCAGCACTGCTCTAGACACTAAACCTCGGCACCTCTGGCTGCACTTTGCATTTATATATCAAGGTCGTTTGTTTGTTTGTTTGTTTTTGAGATGGAGTATTGCTCTGTCACTAGGCTAGAGTGCAGTGGTTCGATCTCAGGTCACCACAACCTCCACCTCCCAGGTTCAAGCAATTCTCCTGCCTCAGACTCCTGAGTAGCTGGGATTACAGGTGTGTGCCACCATGCCCGGCTAATTTTTGTATTTTTAGTAGAGATGGGGTTTCACTTTGTTCACCAGGCTGGTCTTGAACTCCTGACCTCATGTTCCAGCCGCCTCGTCCTCGCAAAGTGCTGGGATTAGACATGTGAGCCACTGCGCCCGGCCTATATATCAGGTTTTTAAAAACCATAAATAAACAGACACAAAAACAGCCACTCTGATTGAGGAGAAAGAGGGAGCCTAAAGCAGCTGACCCTCAAACAGCCCCACCAAGCCCCAGGCCAGGCCATCCCGTCTGAACACTTCAAGGCCACATGATAGTTACAGAGGATGACAGGTCCCACAGGTAGTTGTTAAGCAGTGTGCTAGCTTCTCACTCACAGAGTCTCACAATGCCTTCTCGCAAATACCCTGTGAGGAGAGGCCCTGCCTCACTAGAGCACAGGAAGTTCTTAAGCTCCTCCCAGGAAATGGTTAACAAAGTGTGGAGCTGGGGGAAAGCCCAGTAAGAACAAGTGACTCCCAGGGTCTCCCCAAACTTCATCTGCTCCTCCACATGGGACCTGGAGGTGAAGTGAGCCCAGGCTGGAGTGCAATGGTGCGATCTCAGCTCACTGCAACCTCCGCCTCCCAGGTTCGAGCAATTCTGCTGCCTCAGCCTCCCTAGTAGCTGGAATCACAGGCATATGCCACCATGACTGGCTAAGTTTTGTATTTTTAGTAGAGGTGGAGTTTTACCATGTTGGGCAGGCTGATCTCAAACTCCTGACCTCAGGTGATCCACCCTCCTTGAACTCCCAAAATGCTGGGATTACAGGCATGAGCCACCGCACTCAGCCAACATACATATTATTTTGATTATATATATAGGGTATATATACATATGTAAATATATATGTGTTTGTGTGTGTGTGTGTGTGTATACACATACAGGTCTCACTCTGTCACCTAGGCTGGAGTACAGTGGCCAAATCATGGGTCACTGCAGCCTCAACATTCAGTGATCCTTTCACCTCAGCCTCTAGAGTAGCTGGGACCATAGGTATGCAACACCACATCAAGCCAAGTTTTAGAATTTTTCTAGAGACTGAGTCTCACTACATTGCCCAGACGAGTCTTGAACTCCTGGGCTTAAGCAATCATTCCACCATGGCCTTCCAAAGTGTTTGGATTACAGGTGTTAGCCATCAAACCCAGCCAAAAATATTATTTAAAGAACTGTTACAACCAAATTGTTAGCTGTAATTGTGCCACTGTACTCCAGCCTGGGCACCAGAATGAGACCTTGTCTCCAAAAACAAACAAAACAATTTATGACCAAATTAAACTACTAAGGTTGTGTTATCTATGTCTCCTTCCTGCCCTGTAAGCTATTACTGTTCAATATAATGGGTATTGAGAAAACTGTTAGATATTATTAAGAAATTTTTATATATCCTCTAAGTGAGAATAAGGTATTCTGATGTGGTGCAATATTTCGTCATCCACACCTCCAGGGTCTAAGCTATCAAATCAAATCAGGACATCCACAAAGGACAGTGGCCATTTTCAATTAGAAAATTAAATACCCTCTTGGCTGGGCACCGTGGCTCATGCCTGTAATCCTAGCACTTTGGGAGGCCGAGGCAGGCAGATCACCTGAGATCAGGAGTTCGAGACCAGCTTGACCAACATGAAGAAACTTAGTCTCTACTACAGATACAAAATTAGCTGGGCATGGTGGTGTATGCCTGTAATCCCAGCTACTCCAGAGGCTGAGGCAGGAGAATCGCTTGAACCCGGGAGGCAGAGGTTTTCATGAGCTGAGGTAATGCCATTGCACTCCAGCCTGGGAAACAAGAGTGAAATTCCACTGTGGGGAACGCTCCTGTGTGAGACCCCCAGACATTGGGTCTCACCAGTGAGTTTGAGCCCAGACACAGTGTCTCCAGTTGGAGGAAGTCGAGCTAAGGAAAGAAGAAATCAAAAGAGGATTTGGTTAAAGTGTAAACTGTTGAGGACAATGGCCAGATAGCTATGAGGTTATGGGATGCAGTTTGCCCCTATACTTAAAAGTCATGTGTTCTATTGTGTTTTACTTTTACAAGCATGCTTCTGTTTTGCCTTTACTAACCCCTTAGAAAAGTAGTGATTTACTACCTTAGATAATTGAGAACTTACTTTGTAGCTAGATTAAGAAACTGATGGAATAGATAATAAGGAACGACCTGCTTGACCTGATTATGTCTTTGACCTTTCTGTTCTCCCTTATGGAAAAGGAATTATGTACTCAGTTGACATAAGTGACTTCTTTAGAAAATGTATATAAACTGACCTTGAGCAAAATAAAGTGTTGGCGAAGCATTGACTTCTCAACGTTCCAGACCCCGTCTGTCTGTCTTATTTTCCCGTGCACCCCTCATCCAGGTTGGAACCCTCTTGCTGGACAAGAGCTCCGAGCAGACGTGCTCCCGAGACAAATGTTTTCTTTTTTAAATATATATATATATATATGTCGGGGACCGGCACGTCTGCTAGGAGGCTCCCGGCCTGCAGGAGGCCTCACCCCAACTCGGAGATGTTCACAACCTGGAGGAGAGAGAGTGCGGAAGAGAAGACAGACAGACAGACATACAGACAGACAGTGGGGTCTGGAGGACTACCCAAGCAATGCCCGTAGCATGCCAGAGTAGCAAGTTTATTGTGTGCATAAGTCTGATTATATACCTTTTAGTTCTTCATTGATGACACAAGTTACATTAAACAGTAAATACAGGAATACAGGAACAAAGGAACAAAAGGTTTACAGAGACAGGAATTACCATATCAGGCCCGCTTGGGGTAAACAGAGCCTTAAAATGTTTACAGAGACAGGAATTGCCATATCAGGCCTGCTTGGGGTAAATAGAACCTTAAAATGTTTACAGAAACAGTGATTACCATATCAGGCCCACTTGGGGTAAACAGAGTCTTAAAATGTTTATAGAAACAGGGATTGCCATATCAGGCCCGCACAATGACTCATGAAACCGTCATGGCACGCCCTGTTCTTCATGTCAGTAGCCAAAATATTTTGCAGAAGTTATGCATCAACACTTCATCCCTTCCCTCAGCTCAACAGCCTCCAGGTGAGAGGTGAAACGTGTATGGGCTCAAGCTCAAAATGGCCCTGGTACAGTTAAGCACCGTGCACGGGAGCGATCCCCACATATATATATATATTTTTTTACTCACCCTCCTCCCTCCCCAAATGTTATTTTCTTACTCTTTTTTTTTTTTTTTTTAATTTAAAGATGGGGTTTCACCATGATGGTCAGGCTAGTCTTGAACTCCTGACCTCAGGTGATCCACCCACCTCGGCCTCCCAAAGTGCTAGGATTACAGGCGTGAGCCACCGTGCCCTGCCCTCTTTTTTTTTTTTTTTTTTGACAGACTTGCTTTGTCGCCAGGCGCCAGGCTGGAGTGCAGTGGCGCGATCTTGGCTCACTGCAACCTCCGCCTCCCGGGTTCAAGCATTCTCCTGCCTCGGCCTCCCGAGTAGCTGGGACTACAGGCGCCCGGCACCACGACAGCTAATTTTTGTATTTTAGTAGAGACGGGTTTCACTATGTTAGTCAGGATGGTCTCGATCTCTTGACCTCGTGATCCGCCCGCCTCAGCCTCCCAAAGTTCTGGGATTACAGGTGTGAGCCACCGTGCCCGGCCCTTTTCTTATTCTTAAGTAACAAATATGATGTGTTATACAAGCAGACCCAGGTAAGGGAAAGAGCAAGTGCATTTCAAGTCTCAGCTCATTTCTTAATTAGCTGTAATTCCCTGTGCATGTTACCTCATCTACTTTAGTCTGTTTTCCTGTCCGCAAAATGCACTAATTCTGAGAGGGGCGGGTGGGGTATGGGGAGCATACTGGTTCTTTATCCAATCAGGCGTGCAGCTGAGGAGGAGGGCGTGGCTTCTGGCATTTGGCGGGGACTTTGTCTTTCGCTTCCTGTAGAACTTGGGGTCCGTCTCTGCTGTTCCGCGTTTTCCACCTCGGGACCCCCCCCAACCCGGTGACTCTGTCACAGCCTCCGTTTCCCTGTGATCTGCAGGTCCTGGGAGACGCACAGCTAAGATACCAGGACATCCTGGAAGCTGGGAAAGGGTGAGTGTGCGGGGTTGGGCATCCCGAGAGGGGAGAGCGGGCTGTGGAACCCGCGGGACCGGCGTCCCCACCGTCGGCTCCTCCTGGGTCAGGGACCTGAGTCCTGGCTGGCGCAGCTCAGCCCCAGGCCCCTCTGGCCCTAAGATGGCGGCTGGGCCCGCAGCCGGGAACCCAGCGTCCCCTGTCGTTCCTATGGCGCCCTGTTTGGAGCTCCCTGGGCAGCTCTGCACCCGCAGCCCAGAGTATTTCCCGGATTGTTAAGTGATGCCAGCCGAGTCATCTGGGCACAATCCCGACCCGGTGTTTGCGTGGGAGGAGCTGTGGCCGGTGGGGCTCCCAGTCTCTTTTGTTAAACATTTCGTTTGTTTGAGACGGAGTCTTGCTCTGTCGCCCAGGCGGGAGTGCAGTGGCTTGATCACTGCAACCTCCGCCTCCCAGGCTCTAGCAATTCTCGTGCCTCAGCCCCGGAGAAGCTGGAATTACAGACCTGCCCCACCACGTCTGACTAATTTTTGTATTTCTAGTAGAGAAGTGGTTTCGCCGTGGTGGAAGGTGGTCTGGAACTCCTGTTCTCAAGTGATCCGCCCGCCTCAGCCTCCCGACTGCTAAGATTACAAGTGCCCGGGCTCTTCTCTTAAAAATTAGAGGGAGTCAGTGTTAAAATGTTAAGAGTTTATTTGAGCAGTGGTTGGTAAAATGGAAAGCACCCAGCCATAATATGTGGCCCACCTAAGAGGCATAAAGGAAAGGTTTTATAAAGGGTGTATGAGGAAAAAAAAAAAAAAGGGGGGGGGTGGCCTGTGAGAAGGGAAACCAAATTCAAGACTTGGTTACAGTCATGTAACCAATTAAGTAGTCACCTTATTTGTATGATTCAGGTGGAAAGTATTAAGTAGTCACCTTATTTGTATGATTCAGGTGGAAAGTTTCTGGATATGTAATCAGACATGAATTGCAGGTTTATGGTTGGTTAAGAATGAATTTTGTTTCTGCCTAAAATAGTAATTTATAAGAAATGAATTCGAGTTAGGTTTTACATTTTTTACTTATGAACACAGGGCACTAGAGCCACTTCAGTCTAATTTTTTGCTTTTTAATGATCTTAACACTCCATAGGAGGACTGGCTTTCCTGTATGACTTCCTAATGTATGGCAAGCAGGACTTCTAATCCACCACCTTTTCCCCTAGCTTAACTGAAGCTTGCAGTAAAATTATAAATTTCTACTTTCGTTCCTACATTCTCAAATGTAGGAAATGAGGACAACTTCCTCTCTCCAATTTACACTATCAACTTTTTGTCCTTCATTATACATTTCAAACACAGTGTTTTGTTAATCATGTTTTTATACTGCAGTGGAGGGCAGGTTTTTAAAGATTTGTTTTCTGTCTGTAAATATTTTTTTTTACTTTTTTTTTTTTTTTTTTTGGAGAAGGCGTTTCACTCTTGTTGCCCATGCTAGAGTGCAATGGCGTGATCTCAGATCACTGCAACCTCCACAGGCTCAAGCGATTCTCCTGCCTCAGCCTCTCAAGTCGCTGGCTAATTCTTGTATTTTTAGTAGAGATGGGGTTTCTGGCATGTTGGCCAGCCTGGGATTTGGAAATTTTTAAGGGGAAGCAGGGAGAAAGAGGAAGGCTACTTTTGAAGGAGAGGTCAAAGGGCAAGAGGCACCAGGAATTGTGGGACATAAACGGTAAACTTGACAATCTGTCTTAATACTTATTTGTACGGCCTTCCAGCTCTAGTCACTCCAAACATGGTGATTTTTGCCTTGTGTTATTGTGGTTCCTGTGTATATCTTACTTTTATTCATTTTATTCATCCATTTGACAAATTTTTGTTGGCTGCCACCTCCGTGCCAGTCATTATTACAGGTACTAGGGATTCAGTGGTGGGCAAACGGAACTCTCATCATGTCCACAGAGGAAGAAATAGGAACCAAATGAGACCTTCTGACCTCAGGTGATCCACCCCCTTCGTCCTCCCAAGTCTGTAAACATTTTACATGAGAAGAAAGTAGAAAATAATCCTCTGGAACTCCACTGTGGGGAAAAAAAAATACGTGCCTCTCCTTTTATCTTCCCTAGGCACACACACGCATTATTGGTATTATCTGTATTATCTGGGTTAAAGGTTTGCTTTTGAGAAATTACAGGGCCCTTTATAGCAGCCTTCCAGTCTTTTCTTGGTCATGAGTTCCAGAAATGTTTGGGATAACCCAAGATGCTCATAGTGGCCATAGCTCTTGGAGTGTCTACTGAATATCATCCCCTGGTGTTGTACTGAACCGAGCGTAGAAAGTTAACACCAAGACAAAAGTAGGCCAAATTGCAGGGTCTTTATTGCCGGCGACCACGGAGGACTCATGTCTCTCCAACCCGTGGCCCCGGAGGGAGGGTGTCAATACCTTTTATA